>ML298153.1:0-18993 GCA_005239495.1 Nicotiana undulata | reverse complement strand
TACCCAGCCCCCCCCATTAAACTAAACGACCCCGTTTTAACCTTGCCCCATCTGAACCGTTGGATCCTTTCGATCCAACGGCTCACAACTCCACATCCCTTATACTATATAACTGTCCTAACACACACCCCCCTCAAACTCACCTCCCCAATACCCCAACCGTGTCCATCGTCTCTCTCTAACCCTCTCCTCGCCCTGAACCCTAATCCCTCACCCCTTTTCCCAAAAATCTCACCAAACTCCACAAGTTTTAGATCTAGAAATCGGAAACCCTAAAAAATTAAACCTGGATGATTTAGAGCAAATTAATGGCTCAGACATGCGTGAGTCACTCTCTTTGGACAAGAGCAAGTGATTCACATGTTTTTGATTCGTTTCAAACCTCGCCGGTGTCCGGCCAAAGTCCGGCGGCTCAGCCCTTTCCGGTCAAACCTTTTCTTCCTAACAAGTATTCCCTCTCTCTCTTTATTCGTTCAATAATTGATTACTTAGGTTAAAAATCTGTCTTGGCCGATTTAATCATGAACTCGGATTTTTTTTTTTCTTTTACTTTTCCGGAATTATTTGATTCTTGAGTTTAGCATGCTTTTCCTATTTTAGTTGCTTTCTTGTTGTTAGCTTTACGTTATGACTCTTGACTAATAAGTTAGGGTTGCATAGTTTATATTTTTGTTTTTCTTTGTGTTACTGCCTTTGAACTCCCGATTTTGGCAATTTGAAATGACAAAATAGGCTTGCATGCTTGTCTTAGGTCCAATTCCTGATTATTTTAGACTGATTAGTTAGGGTTTCATGATTTTCCTAGTTTAGTTTGCTCTAAACTGGTAATTTTGGCATATCTATCTCCTCTTAGTTTGTTTATTGAACTCTCATGTTTTCTTCCATTAGATTCTCTATAAGTTTAGTTGTTAATCTTTTCTTGATTGATTGTATTTTTAGTTTAGGTTTTCAGATTTGCCTTCAACTAGTTCTTCCACCCTAAAACGGTTTATTAGTTTTTTATGAGTATTAATTAATTAGCTTCCACCTTAATTTGATCCTACATGTATTAAGAATGTTTGAATTAATAATTTAGATTGACCCTTGATTTATTGCCTAAGTTCTGAATTGTTACCCAAAATTCAATGACCTTTAGTTAAGAATTGCTTCTTAGTTTAGTCGTGGGTTTGATCTTGATTCATTGATTTGGACCCTTAGTCTAGGTTTGGCACCTTTTTCATTCAACTGTCCTGAAGTAGCCTGTTAGTCATTTACTTATGTCAATTGAACAACTTTCATGCATGTTAACTGTTTATTCCAAATCAATTCCTCGCTTAATTTGTGCATGATGAATCACTAAGTAATCATGTGTTTTTTTTCAAATTGAATTCTGTTCTGGAATGATAGATTAGTTGTACATGGTTAGTTAGCTTAGGATTATCCTCTTGCCTCATTATGCTGAAACTAAAGGCCTAACTCTTAAGCTAGGATAACTAGTTAAGTCTAATTACTAAGTTAATCACACAGGTCAAGGACCAATTGAATTAAGTTAGTCTAAATATTGAAAATAGCTCACTTAGTTTAGGTTTATTTCAAGTCATTATTAAAGAAGTTTAACTTTCAGATTATTCCTTAGTGTTAGCTATTGAGCTTAGTCTCTTAATTAGGTCAAATTAGTCAACCTTAACAAGTAACTTAACCTTTAGTACTAAGGGGTAATGTTATGGGGTATTTCAGGGTAGTTTAGGTATTTTAAGTGAAGAATCTTGGCTGTAACAGCTGAAGAAACTTCTAGAATAAAGATAAACATCAAGATAAAATAAGAAATTGCCGACTCAGATTTTTTAAGGTAAAAACACTAATTTTCAGAGGGTAAAAAGGGTTGTAAAATAGGAGAACCTTCTAGAAATGGTATAGCTGCCCTAGCTGTTACAAAGATGTTGAAAATAGGATAAGGACATCTGTATTTGTACTATTTCAGATTTTAAAAAGATAAGAAATATTCGTAAAACTATACCCTACCTAGGCAGCCTATATAAAGGCTATACTACAGAGAAAAACAAGGAATGACACACAAACACACACAGAAAAAACATAAGAAAAAAAAACTCACTGAAAACCGATGGAAATAATGCTCTCAAACACACAATTAGAAGAGCATATTCTGAAAATTACACACATTAGAGAAGTCTGTTTCTGAGAATGCAACATTACTCTAAACACAAAAATACTGAAAATATGGATATGGGTACAGAATCACTCCAATATTGGTTCTTTCCTCAAGCTGTAGTTTTCTTCTTAAAAATTGGTCTTTCAGCTATGATTTTCTGTTTCAAAATTAGTTTCTGCTGTGGCTTTTTTCAGGGTAAAAACTGTTTAGTTTTTGGTCGATTTTCCTGGGTTTATTGCTGACTGTTGCTGTGGTCGTTTGTTGTTGTGTTAATCTTACAAGTTCTGGTGTTCTTGTCCTTTATTTGGTCAGATTTATTGCTGTTGGTTTTCACTTCTAAGATATGTAACAACTCTTTGTTTTAAATAGAATTTCTCTGGCTCAAAGGCTTATTGTATGGTTGGTGTTTAAACGATATTTTTAAACATTTAAAAGGATAACAGTCCAATTCATTACAATAATTCTTAACGTAAAAGGGAGAAGAGCATAGCGAGTCTATAGAAATAAGTATACCTTTTAAATTATTGTTCAACTACAAAAATACAATTTTTCCTTGAAAATACATGAAAACAGTGTCTTTAAATGAAAATAACAGCCCTAGGCTACTGCTGCTTCAACTTGACTAGAATGACTCGTGGTTTTGGTAACAGGACAACCACCTGCATTTTACACAGACTTTTCTAACAACAAACATTAAAAGTTATGCATTATCATGGGGTGAATCTAACCAATGGAGGGTCAGATTCACCTTCTTTAATGTTATTTCAAAAGTAAAGTTTTCATAACCTCAATTGTAGTTTATAAGTGTGTATATGTACAGATTTAGCCAAATAAGCATAGTCATGAAGAAAAATTGATCACATATAGCAAAAATGATTACGATTTCACAACTAGAACTAACAGAACAACAAACACATGGTCCATTAGCACTAATCAGCCCAAACACATGTTCATGACTTTAAAATTAACGGAGAATCAGACAACCGGAAATAGATTTCAACACCAACCATACAATAAGCCTTTGAGCCAGAGAAATTCTATTTAAAACAAAGAGTTGTTACATATCTTAGAAGTATTGCAAATCACTTGGGAAAAACAAAGAACTTATGAAAATAATAGTTTGCGTCAGATATGCAATTATATCACCGTCACCATAGTCATGATTACGTAATCCACATTCAGGTTTGCATTTTATTCTACTCGACTACAACTTCAAACAATAATTAAAATCAACACGTTGTAAATTGCGGGTGCATTTCATGTAGCGCGTTTACAACGTGTCCAAAAATGACAAGTACACGCCATCGTGACTTGTTTCAGAATAACCCATAAATATTAAAAACGGCTAAAAAATAAAAGGCTAAAATGCACTATAGGTTTAAAATTTGTAAATAATCAGATAATTTAGGCCACATATTAATGGTTAAGCGACCGTGCTAGAACCACAGAATCCGGGAGTGCCTAACACCTTCTCCCGGGTTAACAGAATTCCTTACCTAGAATTCTGGTTCGCGGACATTTTAAACAGAGTAAAAATTTCCTCGGTTTGGGATTTCAATAAATGGTGTCCCGAAACACCATAAAATCCGGGTGGTGACTCTGAAAATAAATAAAATAATTCCAAAATCGATTATGTCACTTAAATTAGAAAAACTCCCTTATCCCACCCATATTGGGAAAAAATGAGGTGTGACAGCTCTGGCGACTCTGCTGGGGATTGGAACCCAGAATCTCTGGTTCAGGGTTCAAAATTGGAGCTTAGAATAACTGTGATACTTGGCTTTCCTTATTATCTGATTTTTACATGTTTTGAACCTAATATGCTTAAATGCCGTTTTTTACCGCTTTGATATTATCTGAAATGTATATAAATTATGCCGAAACCCTCTTCTCTCTGTGTCTTCTAAATCATTTGGGAAGTGTGAACTTCATGTGACTTCTTTTCTGTTAGAGTCATATCCAAATTTTAGAACCAGATTCAGACAAGTTGCAAAGCTGATGAAGCTTCTGTATTCCCGGTACGCTGCCCCCCTCGGCTTGAGCTGTCCACTCGGGTAAGACTGGTCTAGAACAAAACCCCAGGATTTAAACTTAGAATAACATAACCTCATGCCGGATCCCTAGTAGGAACAATTATTTTCATCATGTGCATTTGGCTTAGGGGACTCAACACAGGGGTAGGGTCCGTCAAGGACAGGTGAACCCGAAATAAAAGACCATCATAATGCATCTTACCTGCTATGTGTACATTATTTTGTTTCGGCTTGTTTGTTGACCGACTAAAGAAAAAGAAATATCAGAAAAACCAAGAGTGAAATAGAATAGAAAAATTTATCTGATTTTGAAAATCCCGACATTTAAAAATGTCTCGAAACTCTGCTAAAAGTTTTGAAAAAATGGAGAAAAAGGAAAAGGTATTTCGAAAAATGAAATGATTTAGTAGCATATTTTTCATAATTGTGTCAAAATTTCCCGAACTACGCATCGTTTGATTCCCACCAGTGTGGGATATATAGGCAACTCTCATCGGGTCCAACCCTATTTTTTTTTCAAAATCAAAACACAAAATATTGTCATAAATAAAGTTAAGTGACGCCGTTCTTGTCTAAATAGCCAAATATGTCCCGATGGGGCGCCAGAAGGCTGTTTTTGCAAGAATAGCCACCTATGGTCTTTTTCAAATTCTTGACCCAATTAGCGAACACAACCCTAAAATCTTCCTTCCCGAAGTGCTTAAGGGTCGTATTTGCAAAGATGGTCCATTTTCAATTAGTTACAATTATTTGCAAAATAGCACCTTTTTCCCTTTGGTAAAAATAAATCATGGTTTTGCTTTTTCTTAACCAATCACTTAAATAAATGTGCAGGATGAGCACTATTGAAAATATCCCTTTCAGAGTTGTAGAGGAAATCCCAATAGGACTCCATATGTGGTGGAGAGACCTGGGGGAAGTCAGTAGAGGTGCCGTAATAAAAGCTTTAGGCGGACTCACCGGCCTTTTGAAGATTAAGCCGAGGAGGGACATAATTGAGGCTCTAATACCATTCTGGGATCCAGTGCACAACGTGTTTCATTTCTCAGAATTTGAATTGACGCCCACACTGGAAAAGATAGCGGGCTATGCTAGCTTTAGTGGAAATCTCAGAAGCCGGTACCCGGTGGCACCCAAAGCTGTAACTCCTCACAATTCCTGGACCTTCTGAGCATCAGTCGGGAAGTCAAGGATGATAACTTATCTGAGGGATTCTGCATATTTTACTTCCTCCACCGTCGTTATGGGGACCCTCGGGGTTTTAAAGTTGTGAATACCGATTTAACCCACCACGGGAATCAAAGCAAATGGGAGGCCCTCCGTGGATTGGCCTTTGTGGTAGCATTCTTGGGTACCCTAATCTGCCCGAGGAGCGTTGGACATATAGATTTGGGACTCGCGGGAGTAGTTGACTTCATGATAAAAAAGGCTAATGGCACTCTTGTACCAATGATCTTAGCAGAAATCTACCGTGCCCTAACTGTCTGCCAACCCGGAGGAAGGTTCTTCGAGGGCTGCAATTTACTCTTACAAATCTGGATGATTGAACATCTCTGCCATCGCCCTGGTTATATGAATTATTGTCTGACTGTATTGAAGAATATGAGACCCGTGTAGAGGGTCATGAATTTCCATAAGGCACAGAAGCCTGGTTTGCTCATTTGGGTTCCTTGACATCCAACCAAATTGAATGGATATTCGGCTGGCTCCCTGTCAGTGAAGGCATCTATATGTCGGCCGAACTGTGTTATCTTCTATTGATGGGTCTCCGAAGAATTCAGTCGTATTCCCCACACAGGGTTCTACGACAATTGGGAAGGCACCAAAATGTTCCGCATGATGAAGATCTAAGTCGAAAAGTCATTGAACTGTGTCCAAGAGCTGCATTCCCAGAGGATAGGGTCCACCAGATTTGGCATCAGTGTAGGTTTATGGAGCCACAGACTCAAGTAAGGGATTTGTCCAGAGGTGAGGTAGAGCCCAGCTACACCGCTTGGTATGGTAGAAGGGGTAGGGATCATGAAGAGCCGGAACGGCCCGCCAAAAGGTCTCACGTGCAAGAATTCACTGATATAGCACAAGAACATTGGGGTTGGTTGGAAAAAGAGAACAACTACAGGGCTACGATAAGCAAATTGGAAGCCCAAATCAGAGATATCAAAATTGAAAACAGTTTGCAAGCCGCCACAAATGAAGGGGAGACAAACAGGCTGGCCAAAGAAAATGAAGCACTTCGAGCCCAGATTCAAAAGATAAAAATAGCTGCTGAAAACCCAGAGAGAAGCAGAAAGGATGAAAGACTTATAAATAGTCTTAGGCAAAAAGTGTGCAACTATGGGGATGATTTGGACAAAGACGAGGAGGAATTGGCAAGAACCCGGGAAAAATTGGCAAGAAATGCAGAAGAACGGGCAGAGTTTGTTCAAAAGCTGAAAGGAAAATATGACAAAGAAGTCACAAGTCTGAAAGAAAAGCTAACTACTCTCGAGAAAGAAATGGCTAAGCAAGCAAAGAATCTTAAAGCAGAAAGGGAACACTGATATGCATTGATGTCTAGATTGGAAGAATATTTGCAATAGTTGCAAGAGTAGAACCATAAGGCCACCCAAGTTCTAGAGGCTAGATCTCAGCAGATTGGGCGCTTACTCCAGGAAAAGGGCATTATTAGGGAAAGGGTCATATAAACTACTGATTATGTTGTCACAAAATGCCAAGAGTGGAAGGATATGAACATATCTACCTTCTTCGCCGCTGTGATGATTTTCGTCCGCCAAATAATGGATGACCTGTATCGCCTCCAAGAATACATGGCACGCAGGCCCGCGGCGAGACCGACTGATGTCCCGCGGGCCTATGGAGTAGTAGTAGAGGCACTTATGTATTCATTATGTTCTTTTTCGAGTCTGTATTTCAGTTTCCTTTTGCAGTCTGTTTAAGTCTACTTTAAGTCTGTTTCGGTTCTTAATTTTCAAGAACGTATGTCGGGGTCTTCGTACTGAAGGAAAATTTGAAGTTTATTTTATGAATGAAAATTTGGAAATCAAAATATTTGTTTCGTTTTGTATTTATCCCTTGAACTACGTGATGATCTGATTCACGCGGCGTCGTGATACGTAGGCAATCCACATAGAATTCGATCATAACCCTAAAAAAGGGAAAATAATTTAGAAGAGAAAAGAGAGAAAATTTTGAAAAAGAAGATCAAAGAAGAAAAAGAAAGTCCAAATATGAGAGATAACTAAAGCCGGGATGAGACACTCAACCAATACAAGACATGTAGAAAACGTTTAACTGTCTAGGTGCATTACATACCCCCAAACGTGCGATTCCCTATGTGTTAAATGCCTCAATCGAACGGTTTTGTGATTTTTCTCCTTAGAAGGTTTTGTTTTTAGGTTGTTGGTTTTTGCAGTAATCTGGCTTCACACCCATACTTTACGAGATCGAAATAGAGTGTCAAAATGACGTCGGAAAGTCACCTGCCAATCATCAACTCTTCAGAGGAAAGCCCAATCTCGGTCATCCCGACATATGAGTCAGCCACTGCTGAAGAAAATAGGATGCTGCGTCGCCACATGTTGGAGATGTGGGACGCCTGGTCTAATGGTAGAGAACCGCCCAGCACCATTCATGGTTTTCCCGAGTTTGTTCCCAGAACAGGCGGAACCTCCAACGTCCCTATAAGTTACCCGGCCACCCCGTTCGGGTACCCAATTATGTCAGCCCATTTTGCCGGAATGCCTTCTGAGGTTCGCCCCCTGGCACTATTTTTGGGAGTATCTTCAAACATATTTACCGCACCACCAATCTCTGCCACGGTACCACCAACAGTATCTGGGCCAAGTTTCGAGCCGTCAGCTTTTACATTCCAAACACCACCGTTCCATTTGGACACGACTCATGTCACCTCAAACTCATACCCTCAGCAACCTCGGTATGAATCTACTGTGGGACAGAACAAAATTATGAAGAACCCCGAGCAGGAAGAAATTTCTCAGAAAATGAAAAGCATTGAACAGAGTCTCAAGAACATACAGGGCCTGAGTGGCCAGAATAGTGTTTCTTATGCCGACTTGTGCATGTTTCCGCATGTTCATCTGCCCCTCGGGTTTAAAACCCCCAAAATTGAAAAATATGATGGACACGGGGATCCCATAGCTCACCTGAAAAGATATTGCAATCAGCTAAGAGGAGCGAGCAGAAAAGAGGAACTCTTAATGGCTTACTTCGGGGAGAGTTCAGCCGGAATCGCGTCCGAGTGTTATATGGACCAGGATATATACCACTGGCACATATGGGACGATATGGCCCAAGACTTTGTAGGAAAATTCCAATATAACGTGGACATACCTCCAGATAGGAACTCTTTGTCCAATTTCAAGAAAACATCTTCAGAAAGCTTCAGGGAATATGCTATTAAGTGGCGTGAGCAAGCTGCCAGAGTAAAGCCTCAATGGACGAGACCGAGATGGTCAGCGTCTTCTTGCAAGCCTAGGAGGCTGACTATTTCCAGAATATGATGTCCGCTATGGGCAAGCCATTTGCGGAAGCTATAAAGATTGGGGAGATGGTTGAAAATGGTTTGAAAACGGGTCGCATCCTGAGCCAGTAGGCCATAAGAGCAACTTCCCTGGAAATCCTGAATGGATCATGGAGTGCAGCAAACAGGAGAAAGAAAGATGAAGTGGCAATGATGGCCTCCAGTCTAAGAAACCCCCGTCAACCCCGGGGTTATTTTTCCAGCACCCCACGACATTACTATCCTCACCAAGATGCGGCGTATGCCCTGACGCCTCAACCCTATCAAGTAATGAATGCCCAGCCCTACGCCCGAACCCAACAACATTATAATCAAAACCGAGCTCCACCACCCAGAACAACCCTCCTTGCCAAGCTTAGTATAATCCACGCTCTCCACAAAATAACCCCCGTGAGCCACCCAGAAGGGCTAACTTTACACCAATCGGTGAATCATATTCTAGCCTTTTCCCAAAACTAGTCAAAATGATACTGAGGATTGCTGGACCCTCAAGCGGGCAGTTGAAAACTTAATAGAACAAAAGAAGGTGGTACTGAGGGATGAAGAAGCTCCCAATGTGACCAATAACCCGTTGCCTGCTCACAATAACGGGCCAGTTATTGGTATGATTTGTGAGGACCGAGAGTTTGACCCGGCTCTGAAAGCTATCATTGCTATTGCTGATGTAGAGAAGAAGCACAAAGCGGCACCAAAGCAAGCTAAAGATAAGAGGAAGAGAAAATCCACCCCCAGACCACAAGAAAGGTTGAAACCAAGACAGGGGTGGGACCTCCTAAAAATGCCGTTCTTTATGTTCCCAGATCCCCCAGGAAAGAACAGTTTGTGTTGATCCCCCCAAGAGGTTGTAGAAAAAAAACGCTATACTGAATGTCCCAAAGATGTACGTACCAAGGGGGACTTATGTGGCGCGGGGGACGATAATTTCACCCAGGCTGAATGAGCCCGTGGTTATCAGCCGCGCACCACAGGATCCCATAAAGGACACCACTGCCGTCCCTTGTAACTACAATAAAATGGTGGTGACGTACAAGGGAAAAGAAATCACGGGGTAGGTGAGTGAAACGAACTCATCTGAGAAGTACCTCAACTTAAAAGAGCTGAATAAGAACAAACAGAAACGCTTTCCGCCTAAAAAGCTAGTAATGCCGAAGAGGTAGAAGAATTCTTCAGAAAAATGAAAACCTCTGAATATGCCATGATTGATCAGCTCAGAAAATCCCTCACTCAGGTCTCACTCTTGTCCTTGCTGATAAGTTCGAGTGAGCATCAGAAAGTTCTGATCAAAACGCTTAATGAAGCATATGTTCCGGCCGACACCACAGTTGAGAAAATGGAAAGAAAGGCGAAACAATTTTTCGAAGTCAACCGGATCTCATTCAGCAAAAATGACTTGCCTCCGAAAGGGGCGGCTCACAACAAAGCTCTCTACCTAATCGTTAAATGTGAAGGGTACTACGTGAAAAGAGTTATGGTGGATGGAAGATTTGGGGTTGACATCTTCCCTCTCTCAACTTTACAAAGAATGGAGAGTGTAACTGAGAGAACCAGACCCAACAATGTGTGTGTTTGTGCATTTGACGGCATCAAGAGGGACACAATAGAGGAGATTGATTTGGTCCTAATTATCGGCCCTGTGGACTTTGAAGTGATATTTTAGGTCATAGACATGGACACCTCCTACAATTATCTCTTGGGAAGGCCTTGGATCCATGACGAAGGAGACGTACCCTCGACCCTCCACAAAATGGTTAAGTTTGAGCACGAAGACCAGGAGATTGTGGTCCACGGAGAAGATGATCAATCAATTTACAAGGACCCATCAATCCCATGCCTGGAAGCTAGGGAAGGTAGCGAGCACATAGTCTACCAAGCTTTTGAGATTGTGGTCGCGGACCAGTGTGAGGAAGGAACCCCGTGTCCTCAACCCTTCTTATCAAATGCATCAATCATGGTCGCTAGCGACATGATCAAACATTGGTACAAACCTGGAAAAGGGCTCGGTGTATCCTTGCAAGGCATTACAGAACCTATCACTTTGCCTGCCAGTGCGAAGTTCTTCGGCATAGGGTTTCAAGCTACTTCTGCTGATGAAAAATGGGCGGAGAAGCGTAAGATAGATTGTTGGGTGTTTCCTCAGCCAATCCCACACATCACTGAATCATTCGTCAAGCCAAAGTACATAGAGGAAGACGAAGAGGCCTTCACGGTCGAAGAAATTGAGATATGTGGGGCAATGAGACAGATGTTGTATGAAGCTCACATGGTCCAACCAGGAGAAGGCTCAAGCACTGCTGAAGTGAAATATATAGCGCCCGATGCCAAGCTCCAAAATTGGAAGGCTACTCCATTCCCAGTCAGGCGGGAGTCGCGGTAGTTAAGCCTTGCCATACTTTCTGCATTTCGAGTTATTTCAGGGTGTAACTCGAGTGTTTTTAGTTTATTGTCTTTTAAATTCTGATGTAAACCCTCCTATTTTCTAAATTTAATTAAATGAAATCAATATTTTATCATTCATGAATCTCTTTCTTTATTCTTCCTAATTTTTGTTATTTTTCTTATCTCTCTTTTCAGTTCTAATAATGTGGACTTAAATAACATGAAATGCTTGCGAACTTCATGCCCATATCTTAATACGATGTCTAACCACGAAATAATGAATTAAGAACCAGAATATGACGAAGATGAGGCTTTTAGGGAAATAAACCGAGAACCGGAACAATTCGAGAATAAGCCTAAGCCAAACTTAAACGAAACCGAGCCGGTTAATTTGGGTGGTTCAGAAGAGGCCCGAGAAACCATGATAAGTATTCACACTGATGAAAGAACTAGGGACGCATTGATCCAACTTTTGTTTGAATTCAAAGACGTGTTTGTCTGGTCCTATGATGATATGCCCGGATTGAGTGTTTTTAGTGGTGCACAAATTGCCAACCTACCCCGGTTATCCACCTGTCCAACAAAAACAGAGAAAATTTAAAACAGACATCAGTGACAAGATAAAAGAAAAGGTCACTAAACAGTTAAAAGGTGGAGTAATCCGAGTGGTCAATACACCACGTGGCTGGCTAATGTGGTCCCAGTGCCGAAGAAAGACAGGAAAGTCTGAGTGTGTGTTGATTATCGGGATTTGAACAAAGAAAGCCCCAAAGATAACTTTCCATTTCCAAACATCCACATTCTGGTTGAAAATTGTGCCAAACATAAGATACAGTCCTTCGTAGATTGTTACACAGGGTATCACCAGGTTTTGATGGATGAAGAAGATGCAGAAAAGACGGCTTTCACCACACCTTGGAGTACTTACTGTTATCAGGTCATGCCATTCGGTCAGAATAACGTTGGGGAAACTTACATGAGGGCTATGACCGCCATTTTTCATGACATGATGCACCACGAAAATTGAGGTATATGTGGATGATGTGATAATTAAATCTAGAACGCATGATGACCATGCGCGACATATGAGGATATTCTTTGAGCGTCTGCGTAAGTATGACGTAAAATAAAATCTAGCTAAATGTGCATTCGGAGTTCCGTTTGGGAAATTGTTGGGGTTTATAGTCAGTCGATGGGGCATCGAGTTGGACCCAACAAAGATAAAGTCTATTCAGGATTTTCCCCCTCCGAGAACCAAGAAAGAGGTCATGAGTTTGCTGGGTAGATTGAATTACATCAGCAGGTTCATTGCTCAGTTGACATCCACGTGCGAGCCCATACTTAAGCTATTGAAGGAAGATGCGGCGATTAAGTGGACGGATGGATGCCAAGAAGCTTTTGACAAAATCAAAGAATATCTGTCGAATTCGCCAGTGCTGGTCCCACCCGAACCTGGAAGGCCTTTGTTCCTATACTTGATAGTGTTGGAAAATTCTTTCAGATCTTTTCTGGGGAAACATGATGTGACCGGGAGGAAAGAACATTCCATATACTACTTGATCAAGAAATTCACAAGTTATGAAGCCAAGTACACTTTGTTGGAAAAAACGTGCTGCACCCTAACTTGGGTCGCTCAGAAGCTCCAGCATTACTTGTTGGCTTATACCACCTATCTTATCACTAGGTTGTATACTTTGAAATATATATTCCAAAAGACGATGCCCACCGGGAGATTAGCAAAGTGGCAAAAATCCTGCTCACCGAGTTTGACATAGTCTATGTCACCCGCATGGCGATGAAAGCTCAAGCCTTGGCGGATCACCTGGCTGAAAATCCTGTTGATGATGAATATCAACCCTTGAGTACTTACTTCCTGGACGAGGAAGTAAACTCAGTTGAGGTAATTCCAGAAGACACCAACACTTGGAAAATGTTCTTTGACAGAGCTGTAAACTCGAAAGGTGTTGGGATTAGGGAAATCTTGATTTCGCCCACAAGCCAGCACTATCCAGCCACCGCCCGTCTTCGGTTCTTCTGTACAAACAACACTGCTAAATACGAAGCCTGCATAATGGGCATGGACATGGCAATATATATGGATGTAGAAGAATTGTTGATCATGGGATAATTCTGACTTGATCATTAAACAAGCGCAACACGAATGGGAAACTCGGGATGTTAAGCTTCTCCTATATAGACAATATGTGGAGTATCTCAGCAAGCGATTCAAAGCCGTTGAGTTCAGGTATGTTCCTCGATTCCACAATGAGTTGGCTGATGCAATGGCCACCTTAGCTGTAATGCTGCCATATCTGAGCAACGTCTTCGACCCATTGAAGATTAAAATCCAAGAAAGACATGGCTATTGAAACACGGTTGAAGTAGAGCCCGATGTCCAACCATGATATCATGAGGCTCGCCAATGGGGACCAAAAGAGAACCATCAGAAGGCTCGCCAACAGTTTCTTCTTAAGCGGAGAAGTGCTGTATAAAAGAACTCCCGATTTGAATCAATTAAGATGCGTGGACGCCAAAGAAGATGAAAAGATTATGAACGAAGTGCATTCAGGAGTATGTGGTCCCCATATGAACGAATACCTCTTCGCAAAGAAAATCCTGAGGGCAGGATATTACTGGATAACTATGGAGAAAGATTGTTTCATCTTTGTCCGGAAGTTCCATCAGTGTCAAATACATGGTGACTTGATTCATGCACCACCCTCAGAGTTACATCCCATGTCAGCACCTTGGCCCTTCGTCTCCTGGGGAATGGATGTCATTGGGCCAATCGAGACGAGAGCTTCAAATGGACACAAATATATCTTGGTTGCTATCGACTATTTCACAAAATGGGTCAAAGCATCAGATTCAAAGCCGTCACTAAGAAAGCAGTGGTGGACTTTGTGCATTCAAACATTATCTGTCGTTTTGGTTTTCCGAAAACTATCATTATCGACAATGCTGCGAATCTCAACAGTCACTTGATGAGGGAGGTATGTGAACCGTTTCAAATCACACACCATAACTCCACCCCTTACCGGCCCAAAGCCAATGGCGCCGTTGAAGCGGCAAATAAAAACATCAAGACAATCCTCAGAAAAATGATTCAAAGTTCTAGGAAATGGCACGAGAAATTGCCTTTCGCCTTATTGGGATATCGCACGACCGTGCGCACATCAGTTTGAGCTACGCCTTATCTGTTGGTTTACGGTACTGAAGCCGTAATACCTGCAGAAGTTGAAATCCCCTCTCTTTGGATCTTTGTCAAAGCTGAAATTGAGGATGATGAATGGTTCACAACCCGACTGGAACAATTAACTCTGATTGACGAGAAACGAATGGCTGCAGTTTGTCACGGGTAATTGTACCAACAAAGAATGGCCCGTGCCTATAACAAGAAAGTGCGGCCTAGGAATTTCGAAGTGGGGAAACTCGTCCTGAGACGTATCCTCCCACACCATGAAGAGGCGAAAGGAAAATTCGCCCCAAATTGGAAAGGTCCATACATCATAAGGAAATTGCTACCAAAAGGAGCATTGTACTTAAGGGACATCGAAGGAAATGACCCCAAAACAGCTGTCAATGCAAATGCAGTCAAAAGGTACTATGTTTGACCTTTTCATGGTTTCGACGCTCCCCGATTGAAATGACAAAGGCTTTCATTCCGGCTACCCCAAACACTATCAACTTTTGTAAATCCTTTTGAGCCATTTATCTTTCTTTCATTACCCTCCTTGGAACAAAAAAAAATCAAAATAAAAACAAAAACAAAAAACAAAAGATGTTCTCCTGAACTACGTTCGACTTGATTCTGAAAGGATACGTAGACAGTCTCTCTCTAGGGTTCAGTCACACAAAAATAAAATTCCACATTACCCCAAGAGTTTAAGCTGGGGCAAATGTTGTGATGCATTCGGCAATATTTTCACCTGAAAGGTTCCAAAGTTGTAACTCAATACAAATTCTTCTCATCAAAACCCTGTTCAAGTCCTTCCGATAAATCGTCAAAGATGTCTAAAATTGGAGGATACAGTTGTTGGATCTGATACAAGCAAATGAGAGAAATAAAATGAGAGAGACTTATCGGTGAAAACCCACACGAGCACCATGAGGAGACGGTAAGAAGGGAAATTAAAATGAGAGAGTCTTATCGGTGAAAACCACACGGGCACCGTTGAGGCGACAGTAAGCAGAGAAATTGAAAATGAGAGAGCCCTGTAAGTGAAAACTAACAAAAAGCACTACAAGGCGATGGTGAGAAGAGAAATGAGAGAGGTTAATTGGCAAAAACCTGCAAAGGGCGCCACTGATCGAAAAGGATAATGGGTCACTGACATGGATACAGTCCGGGAAAAGGTTTCTCGATCACGGGATAATAGTTGTGATGAATTTCTGAGAGTCAGACGGTTTACGCAGATCGGGCATCCAGTCCAAGAAGCATGTCATGTTCATTGAAGGATGCATACACTCTAGATAAGTCCTTTCCTTTCCCCTAAAGGGACATTTCTTGTCGAAATTCATTGTCTCCGTTCCTTTTTTTATTTTCATTCATTCCCTTTCAGTCTAACTCTATTCTTAAAGTAAGACAAAGAAAGGATGGCAAAACTGATTTACAGGGCCCTCATTTGACGCGGTCTAATATGCAAAAGGCACCCAGTCTCGTCAGGAGCAACGAGTCGATCTCGACTGGTCATAACGGCCTATGCCTAAAACTCAGAACCCTTGAAAGGAGTATATCAAACTGAAGTGCCTATAAAGGCAAATGAAGTGGAAATGTTGTGTCCCACATAGCTAACTATCTCGGTAGAGTTTGAAAGCTGAAGTACTCCAAATACTCTAAAGTTTAAATTGGAGGAAAAAGTCAGAACTGAAAGACCAATAAAGGCGAAATAAATTCGGAAAGGTTAAGTCCCACGCGACTAACCTTTGCAGCGGAATTTGAGGAGCCAAAATTTCCCCCGATATTCCGGAAACCCAAAAGAAAAAAAGCAAGTGAAAGGCCTACTAAGGAAAAATAATGTCAAAATGTTAGGTCCCAGGTTCCCCGGGTTTTGAAATGAAACCCAATCTCCAGTAAGCAAGCAAGCGGTTGAGATCTTCGTCAAAGGGGCCGAGGTCAAGCGGTTGAAATAATCAAGGCCGCCAAACCAACCACCGTTTCAAACTAACAAATTGTTCTTTGTTTGAAAATAGGAAACAGGTTCTACTCGAAAGCAACCTTGCAAGAACCAGGTGTAACCAAAAGAAATTGCGCAAGGGCTAGAAGGAGCTCTGCAGCGACAACTCCAAAAAGGAAGTTTCCTCCAATAATTCTTTCCCGCAATCACTCATTATCTGAAGATCAAAAAAAAGGGAGAAAAGAAGAAATGATGTTGAAACAAAATTCAAACCTAAGTAGTATAGGGCCCCAACCCCTAGCTAAACCTTTTCCAACCTAGGATATTCAATTTCTTAGTTGATGTCAACATAGGGTCCCACTCCTTAGTTAATGCTGGCATAACCCGATGATTTTTTCCAACTTAGGATCCCAATCCCTAGTTGACGCCGGCATAACCCGGTGATTCTTCCAACATAGGGTCTCAATCCCTAGAAGACACCAGCATAACCAGGGGATCTTTCCTTGACAACAACATAACCTGTTGATCTTTTTCCGACACCAGCATAACCTGGTGATCTTTTCCTGGCAACAACATAACCTGTTGACCTTTTTTCAGACACCAACATAAGCTGGTGATCTTCCCTAGCGACAACATAACATGTTGACCTTTTTCAGACCCCAGCATAACCTGGTGATCTTTTAGACGCTAGCATAACCTGGTGACGTTTTTCTGGCAACAACATTACCTGTTGACCTTTTCGCGATACCAGCATAACCTGGTGATCTTTTCGAGACAACAACATAACCTGTTGATCTTTTCCCGACACCAGCATAACTTGGTGATCTTTTCCCGGCAACAACATAACAAGTTGACCATTTCCAGATACCAGCATAACCTGGTGATCTTCTTCTTGAAAACAACATAACCCTTTGATCCTTCCCCAGACGCCAGCATAACCTGGTGATCTTCTCCTGACAACAGCATAACCTGTTGATCTTCTCCTGACACCAGCATAACATGGTGATCTTCTCCTGACAACAACATAACCTGTTGATCCTCTCCTGACACCAGCATAACCTGCTGATCTTTTCCCGGCAACAACATAACTTGTTGACCTTTTCGAGACACCAGCATAACCTGGTGATCTTCTTCTTGACAATAGCATAACCTGTTGATCTTTCCCCATACGCCAGCATAACCTGATGATCTTCTCCTGACAATAACATAACCTGTTGATCTTTTCTAGACGCCAGCATAACCTGGTGACCTTTTTCCTGACAACAGCATAACTTGTCAATCTTTTCCGACATAGGGTTTCCAATCCCTAGTCGATTTTACCTTAGACATAGGTTATCTACCCTCTAGTCTACATCCACTCCGGGTACACCATTCCCGACCTTTCATTGCTTTTAATAACAAAGTAGTAAAGTTTTTGTTACAATAACTCATAGAATTTTCATAGTGAAAACTGGGGCAGAATATTTCGTTCGTTTGTTCTTGATTTTGCGCAGATTACAATTTAGGACAATGGATTCGAGGACGACCAAAGGAAGAAGTTTCGATCCAAAATAAAAGAAAAGAAGAAAAAGAGAAGGCCAAACCCAAATTATGGAAGTGGAAAGACGTGGACTACTCCGGACGAGGTCAGAGTCATCCATTATGCTATGAACCAGAAAATGAAGAGATGAAGCCAGTATTTACAGCTAAAAAACATCAAAATCCTGGTCAGAGACAGCAAAAGCCAAGACTCAAGACCAAGCCTTAGAGTATACAGATAAGGATCTTGTAATTAGTAGCCGATAGGCTTAGTTAGTCTTTCTCGTTTTGTTACTTTGGTGTAATAAGGAGCTCAACAGTAACAACAACAACACTAAAATCATAGTTGCCCGGTAGTCCCAGCTACCAAAACTTCCAGAACTACACCGACCTGATTCCTTTATAGCCAAGGATATGTAGGCAACCTTTGAAGCAGGGTTCGGTCAAACTTTTAAAAGAAAAGCGCTTCGCATGGAGTATTTGAACAGGTAAAAGTTTTTCATAATTGCTCACCTTGTCTTTGCCCGAAACCTCTTCGTGTTTCCGAGCAAAGAGGGGAAACTATGAGCATGCAATTTTTCACCTATTAAATACTCCTAGAAAATTTGGTAAATAATTTAATTTTATAGATTTTTGTTGAATTTCAGTGTTTATTTGCAGTGTATGATCATAATTCATCTTCTAAAATTTATAAAATATAAAATAATAACAAAATATTTTAAAACTTTTATTATCTTGCATAATTAGGTGTGATGACCCAAAAGATCCAACGACTCACAACTCCATATCCCTAATACTATATAACAGTCCTAACACACACCACCCCCTCAAACTCACCTCCCCAATACCCCAACCGTCTCCCTCGTCTCTCTCTAACCCTCGTCGTCCACCACCGTTCTCTGCCGCCCGAAAACCGCCTACCAGCGGTGTACCAACCCCAAAATCAACCAAACTTACCACAGACAACCTCCTCTTCGCCCTGAACCCTAATCCCTCACCCGTTTTCCCAAAAACCTCACCGAACTCCACTAATTTTAGATCTAGGAATCGAAAACCCTAGAAAATTAAACCTGGAGGCTTTAGAGCAAATTAATCGCTCAAACCTACGTGAGTCACTTGCTTTGGACAAGAGCAAGTGATTCACGTGGGTTTGATTCGTTTCAAACCTCGCCGGAGTCCGACCAATGTCCGACGGCACTGTCACGACCCAAAACCGGTCCAGGTCGTGATGGCGCCTAACGGCGAGGTCAGGCAAGCCAA
>ML298152.1:116420-126782 GCA_005239495.1 Nicotiana undulata | reverse complement strand
TGTGATACCCAATGATTTCCTCCTTCAAGAATCGCCCAAAAAGCTCTTTGTCCGTACACCAATTGTGAAATAAGGGTTTAAGTCGCGGATGAAATATTTAAATACTGCCCAGTTATTTTGTACTCCGCGATCGCAGCCTTGGCCCTGCGATCGCATATTGTCCTCACTTTGACCTCCGCGATCGCATCCCCAGGCACGCGATCGCACAGTGCTTTTGACCAGCGACCCCACACGCCTATAACAACCCTACACGATCGCACTCTTCTTCACGCGACCGCACTTGGTTACCTGCTCGACCTCTGCGATCGCGGGCACAACTATGCGATCGCAGAGTGTAAATCCTGGCCCCACTCAAAATGTTCTATGCTATCGCGACTCCCTTTATGCGATCGCATAGAGTAAAAATCTGCTGCACTGACACCAGAAAACAGCAGTTTCTCTAAGTCCAAAATGAGTCCGTTAATCACCCGAAATCAATCCCGAGCCCCTCGGGACCCCAACCAAACTTACCAACATATCCCATAACATCATTCAAACTTATTTGCACTCTAAAAACATCAAAACTAACATCAAAACTCCAAATTTTCATCCAATTCAAGCCTATGATTTCTAAAAACTTCCGAAACTCGCATTTGATCAAAAACCCAACCAAATCATCTCCGAATGACCTGAAATTTTGCGGACAAGTCCAAAATGACCTAACGAAGCTACAGCAACTCTCGGAATCCCATTCCGACCCTCGGATCAAAATCTCGCCTATCAACCGGAATTCGCCAAAATACTAACTTCGCCAATTCAAGCCTAATTCTACATCGGGCATCCTAAAAATATTCTGAACACACTCCTAAGTCCCAAATCACCTAACGAAGCTATCCGAACCATAAAATACGTATTCCGAGGTCGTTTACCAATAAGTCAACTCTTAGTTGACTTTTCCCATTTTAAGGCTGTTCTTAAGGACTAAGTGACTAAATTCTCATTTAACCATTTCGATTTCAAGCCTATCAACTCTAACACATTAATAATAGAATAACCAAAATATAATAAGCCACTAACAACAGTTATAATGTAGGTTTCGCGTAACGACAGACCGGGTCGTTACATGCACCATTTCCTCCACTTTTCTTAGAATAGCAGCGAGGGTGTCATTACCTGCATCATTAACAGTGTTTGAGTGATACCTGTTGAAGGAGGGGGGACGTCCTGCTCATTGGTTGTTGTTATGACGTCGACTCATGCATCCTCCCTGCTCGCTCTTTGGCAGGTTTGTCGAATATACTAGTGAGTGTACTCGTTAGCCATGCCTCTAGTAAATTTTTCACTGCTGGTGGTGCTTCTTCTGTTGTGGACGTAGAGGCTACTTTTCCATGGGAAGCGGTAACGCTGCCATGAGGGAGGGGCGAACCTCTTCGCCTAGGGGAAGCGCTTGGTTTCACGTTCTCCTCGTCTTCTCCATTAACCTCATTGATAGTGTTTAGGAGATTAGTAGTAAGTCCTGCCACTACCTTCAACTTTCATCTCCATTCCCTGACATGTTAAACTGTGCAAGTAGGAAAAAGAAGTTTCTATGTTTTCCTCTTGATGTGTTTAGATCTAGAAAAACTACGACTTTGACTAGAAAATTCCCTACAGATGGCACCAAATTGTGTGACCAAAAAATATGAAACCTTTTGTTAAACTAATTAAAATAAAAAAGGTATAGGATAAATTCTAGTTAAATATAAGAAGTCCTAGATCTAACATATACTAATGTAATAATGCTGAATAACTCTACAACCAACTTAATACAAACGATATTAAATGATGCTACCAAGAATGAAATGTGAGACAATGATAAGAAATAAATAACTTAAATGGCAATAAATATAAATAGGGAGAATGGTTCACCCAAATATTGAATGAGGTGGATGATTCTTCCCTCTGACAACAATGTGAAACAAACGGATATGGGAATATACAAGGCTTTCTCAGATCTGATGCGTGAAAAAGAAGAATAATTAATAAATTAAATCACTGCGGAAAGGTCAAGTTTTGTATTTATCTCTCCAGAGTAAACTTTTCATAAGAGTTCTTATCAAAGCGAATGTTACATGCCTTTTGCCCTCTTTCTTTTACTATTTATATGGGATATTCCCAAAAACCCTAAAAAGATAGTAGAATATTCCCTTTGATAGTTCCAAAGCTATACTAGCCATTATTCCCTTTTTCGCTACTCGGCCTCGACCTCGGCCTCGATAGCTTGCTCGGTGGATCCCTATTGTCAGGCCTTGGTCGACCTCGGCCTAATCGCCCTGATGAGCCGCAGTTCTCGCACTCGATTATTTCTTCATGATGAATTTTCTTAGCTAGATTTTGACCCATACACTTACATATTTAACTTGCAGCAAATGTGTTCATTTCTTTCCGTACATAACAAATGTAATTTCTCTATTGATATTTTATTTGATAACAACAATTATAAGTTTTTTCGGAATACATTTGCAGAGATTATTAAGGAGAAAGTAGGTACAACTTCAACATCAAGGAGTGAAAAAGGTTTTGAAATAGATGATACAGACATAGAAAGAAACATGGCAACCAATGAAGATGAGGAAGGAGAAAAAATGAGCGAAGAAACTGTTGTGGATTTGTTGAAACTTATAACAGATGAGCAACTGCTGGCAACGTGGATTGAAGAAGTTGGAGGCGCAAAAAAGGAAGAATATATGGTCTTGGTCCCAATAATTGTCTTTTGGCAGATTCATTGGACAATAATTGCGCATCCTCTAGTGCTCATGATCCTCCAAATGTTGCTACCCAATAGGTTTTGGAACACCCGAATTTCAGCAACTTCTTGATCGTGCACTGGATCAACGGAAGCGGGTATTCGGGAGGATATGTAAGGATTAAAAGTTGCGGCTCGTGATGTCGTGCATGAGATGCTTGGTTTAACTTCTCAACCACCACCAAATGGTTGTCCCTCAAACACATCTTAGAATAGTAGAGTTTATGTTATTAATTATTTAATTTAAGACACATTTATTTTCCAATAGACATATATATACTTCGTTGTTTTAGGATTAGTGTTACTATGATTATGCTTACGTGCAAATTAATGGATTTAGTTACTTACTTTGTCGCATGTTGAATTATGTAAAAAATTATATTCGTATTTCATCCTATATAAAATAGGAATTATTCCTAGCTTGATTTAGCCTGGAAAATATCCCAAGCCAAACAAAATATAGGCTAGGATATTTATCAAATTAGCTACCAAATTAGCTATAGAATGACCTTGACAAAAATTCTACTAGTAATATAGCTAGGGAAAATTCCAAGCAAACATCGAGAAAGGCTAGAATGCATGTGAGTTTAGCTAGGGATATTCCTAGCTATGTTTTGATGAAATCAACGCTGACCAGATGAAATTTGCTTGAAATTTAGCTAGCCTAGTCAAAGAAAATATTAGCATGGAATAAATCCCTAGCTAATACCCTAGTTGCGTTTCAACAAAGTCAGCATTGACCAAACAAATATTTCTTGGAATTAGCTACCACATGTCCTAGCTAATGATTGCGAGGGATTAGTGCCAAGCAAATATCCCTAGCTATACCACCAAAGGATGTGGTGCAGTGGATGAGACTGCACTTCCCTTAACCTGATGTCTCGGGTTCGAGCCGTGGGTATGAATTAATCCTTGATAGGGAGTGCTTCCCCCCGAATGGGGCCCTACGCGGCGCGAACCCGGATATAGTCAGGCTCCAATGTGGGTACCAGACACCGGATGGGAAACAAAAAAAATATCCCTAGCTATGTTAGTAACGGATAACTTATTTTTCTAGCTACAATTTAGCTAAGAGCATATTAGCTACAGAATTAGCTAAGGTAATTTTCCTAGCTAAAGTGAAGTTAGCTAGGAATCTTGGTAAGTTAGCTAGGATCTTGGTTTCTAGATATGTCATGTTCTCTTGTGGTGCTATCCAAACACATATACCCTTGGCTTGACGGACTGGACACGTGACATTCACCAAGACATTTGGTCCATCCGATCTTAGATTAGACCCAACTCACTCCTTCGTCGGAAAATTACATTATATTGCTTGATTTTTTTTTAATGTATATTTACTATATGTTGATTATCCTTGACTTTTCGATGTATCTATTTATTTATAGTTTGCCATCCCTTGATGAAAATTCTGGCTCCGCCACTAACCAAGACTAATCGATTTGAAATAGTCCCATAGAAATCTTTGCGGAAAGTAAATAAAGCATAAAGAGGAGGAAATGTCCAGAATCCATTTGAAGTCTGTTTACCTTGAAAATGGTAACTACAATTAAATTTGATTTGTGGTTCTAAAAATATATAATTTTTTTCAATGCTAGTTGATAAGCAGTTGATGCTAGGCGTGATTGAAACAATTGGAGTAAGAACAGTATGAAATCAAGAATAAGCAAACCAGGCTGCCTCCAATTGGAGGTTCGATGCTGGCCTAGGCGGGTCCTCAAGATCGAGGCTCGGGGGTTAACAGTGGACAACCGACGAAACTAAAACAACTTTTTAGGCTTTAAGGTATTCTATTTATGATCAATAATAAGCTATAAATTAAGAACAATTGATGAAATGCAATAAATGTAAGTAAATGAGCTAAAAAACAGACGATAAGGATTGTTAAGTAGAAAGTAGAGAATGTTCTTGTTTCTTGTGTTCAATAATGTGTGTACAAAAAATGATAAGGGTACCCTTTATATAGGAGGGAAAATCTCAACATAGTACATAAACATTTATTACAATGGGGATAGATGTTACAACTATTCATTGATCCAACATAGACTCGTACTATTTTGCAGGCGCTTGTCAGCCCTAGTTGCATGTCCTCGGGAACCCCGTGCTTTCCCATTACAGACCTCGACCTTCTTCTCGCTTCGAGATGTGACAACCCCTCGGTACCACCACTCGAGGAGCTCTTCTCGAAGTCATACCTCGGATCCATCCCCAATGCTATAGAAACCTCGAAATCGGTCATGCCTGATTTTGACTGCATACAGATAGTCCCCGCGTTTTTTGGAATGAAAAGACAAGAAACATTTTGAATTCATTACCTTTTAATACTTCCATTACTGTTTCACTCGTGCCATATAAAGAGACTGACGAGACAGAGGGGGACCCAGAGGGTCGTGTCCATACGGCTACTGAGGAGCCTCTGCATTGGTTACGACAGTTACCACCCTTTGGATTTCTGTAACATGTACGACGACTCTCTATAAATACTCCCCCCTGCTTTTTCTTTCTTATCGTGCCTTTAAGTTCTCGAAAGATTTATCGCTACTTCTTTCTCTTATTCTCTTTTTGATCATATTTTCTTTCCTCTTTCGTGATTCCCAAAAGGACAGAAATGGCGAAGACTTCCTCTAGTGTTTCCCAAGCCGACAAACCTTCCTCTCCTTTACGACTATCACAGGAGAAGGCAACAGAAACCCCTCGTCTCGAGGATTGCATCCCCGAGGCATGCGTGATATCCTCCGATTTTAATATCGACAGACCCTCTTCGAGGCTAGGCCGATGCGAGCCCATGTCCTGCTATATCAGCTTGATCTCTGACACTGGGAAGGTGAAAGTGGACTGCCAGTGGGGGAGTTTGGTGCTGGTGAAGATCCCCTCCCGGGAAGAAGATATTACCACGTACGAGGTTGGCTTCCTCAATATGTATACTTATCCATTTACCTTTGGCCCGGTGGGACCATCGTCGCCCCCAATAGATCTTGTTATGCTTGACTTCTGCGAACGATATCAAGTGACCCTTGGTCAGATACATCCATCGTTATGGAGCATTGTATATATGAACAGGCATTTCACGAACACGGTCGAGGGAATGCCTTTTACCCTCGACCACTTGATCAGAATGTATAGCCCCCGACTTTTTCGTGGTGGCCTGATTAAACTTCAACGTCGGGCCTCGAGGGCCTTTTTTCCCTGTACTGATGAAGTCAGGGACATATGATGGATGAGTCGCTTCGTCCGAATTAGGACCGCAGACTTGATTCCGGTGGAAAGGACTGTCGCGCCCCCTTTTCTATCGCACGGGTCAGGTACGGAGAGATCGGGTTTATGACATTCTGGACTAAAGTAAAGGTTTAAGGAAGAGTCACCACCTAACGATTTTTATGGTGCGTTAGGGCACCTAGAGTTGATAACTCATAAACTAGTTTGCATTAACAGAGATTGGGTAAGAGCTTGAAATTATCCCAAGGGAAAGGTGTTAGGCACCCCTCAAGATCCACAACTGTGGGTCCCAGCCAAAAAATCTTATGAATTTGGACGGTGAACAAGTAGCAAGTAAGGTTCATATAAGAGGGGATTTCAAGCAAGTATGAAAATCTTTAAAGGTTTTGGAAAAAACATTAGAATAAACATTTGAAAAGAATTGTCCTAGGTTTAAAGTAATACTGATCACATCAATGCAATACCCGGTATGTCACACCTCGAAGAGGCGGCTACACGTGGTATTATCGCACTGGTCATCATATCCGTATTCTACCCTTCCCACCCCGTAAAGGTTATTTAAAACGCGTGTGTTGGTTACGAATGCTTATTGCGTGCTATTACCCGTCCCGTCCTATCAGTCCTGGAGGGTATTTAGGACTACTAATCCTACAAGATGAGTACTAGGCTGAACTCCTAGGTTTAAAAGGATAAAATTCTAAGCGACATGTAAAATAAATAGGATTACAGATATGGGGAACACATAAGGGAAGATACGGGGCTCACAGATCCCTTCAAAGATAAACACATAATTAGCACGTCTCAAACACAATCAAAGTCGCGAAAACAGGATTTAAAACAGGGATTTTGAGTTGGAAAACAGTAGGTTTCAGCAGTTTTGGTAAAAAGGAATGCCTTTGAAAACTCAGTAATGCAACGGGAAATAGAGGACAGAATAATTTTCGGAAAAGAATGAATTAGTTCGGAGATCCAGTAATTTTGATATAGAAGCAGGATATTAGAAACGCACATCAGTTTAGAAGAAATCCTCAGTAATAGCATGATTTAAATAATAGAGTGATTAAAAGAGAAGGCAAGTGACTTTAAATATCCAACAGTTTAAACACAATGGAAGTCGGTAGTTTGATGAAAACAGTAGGCTATTTCAGAAACCCAATAAAGTTGAAACTGAAGCAGGAATTTTAAAAGACGGAGTGATTTCGAAAAAGGTAAACTAACTCTGAAAACAAGTAGTTTGAAAACCAATAGAGCAGGAGTCTAATAAAATTCAGTATAGAGTAAAGGAACACATGATTTCAAGAATCAGTGTTTTGAAAAATAGAGTAGGAGTTTTAGAGAAAAATAGGGTGAACTTCAAAAAGGGATAAAAACAAGAGTGAAGAAGCAAAGTTTTAAAGATTTCAAAAGAAGACTAATTAATTATAATACCAGCCAAGTGTAACAGAATTTATTTTGGTTTTAGCACGTATTAGGCCTAAGGTTTGCCTAGGCATGCGTATACATTGCCTATTTATTTTAAAGGGTGAACATGCATATTTAGTACTGATTGTAAGAGAGATAAATGATGATACATTTGCAGAAAAACATTTCAACCAATTAACCACAATTTTGGCGAGATTATTAGATTAGGTACATGTTAACTAGACGTTCAACAGAGTATAATTGAAAACAGACACGCAGAAAGCAAAATCCTAAGGAACATGATATCTAATGCATATGGGAATACTTAAAAAACGTGGTTTCTAAATGTCATGCTTATGAAAATGCAACAGAAGTACATTATAGCAGTTTTATTACTGGTTGTAATTATTAACTATGAGCGAGGCTGATAAAACGATATGACTATAATAGACATGCTGGAATGAAGAACCTAAACAGGTTTTCTAATGCATGAAATGCATGTCCTAAACAGGATGTCTATTGCACACATAGGGAAATAAATCCTATGGTCATGGTTTCTACCCATTACTATACTAACATGCATAATCCCCTCCCTCATTCACTATCCAGCCCCAATAGTCGTTTACAAGTAATTACAAACCTGAATAATAAATTACATTAATGAAAGGAAAAATAAGAAGCTACTTCTATAGGGAGCCTTCAATCAAGCCCATTTCTTCCAACCCCAATCCTTTCGAGTTTCACAACCTCACATGGTCAGGGTGCGGCAAAGCTCCCTAGGGCCCTCATGGGTCCCTGGCCAATACCATCACCCATAATTGCCAAAGTTGAACAATTGCAGTGTGGACTTACTAGCCTCAGTGCATCAAAGTTCAGAGGGAACTCATGGGTTCCCTAAGCAATGCTTACACTGAGGGGGTAGAACCTAAGTTTTCTAGGAGGAGTGTGAAGTGCCAGAAGGAGAGAAAAGAGAAACAAAGTTTTGAAAATATAGGATTCAGTTGAGAGACTGAAGAGTTACTTTCAGAAATAGCTTTTGAAAATAAACAGAAGTATAAGCCCAACCACACAAGTTCAGCAGTACATAATTTCACACAAGGACAAGGGGAATAGGGGACAAATAAACCTCATAATAATCAGAAAGTTATACATAGATTTAATTAACGTGTTCAAACATAATTGCACAAATCAGATAGGTTCAGGGGATTAGGGGAGAGCAGGATTCACATATGCCACTAAATAGTAATGGAAAATAGCCTAACAGATGCATACAGGGATAGGTAAGGCATATAACAAGCACTGATTCAATCATACACATGTAAGTCTCAAAGGGATAAGCATGGCAAGTATTAGTAGATAAGCAGAAAATTAATGACATGTTGAATAGGAGAAGCACAAGTAGAATACAATTAGGAATATGATAAACTAAAATAGTAGTAAACACATTGGTTTGAGACTTGGAAATTAATTAGAACATACCAGTGAGAAAAGAGTAAAGCAGTATGCAAGAGCAAAGTGAGAGCACAGTGTTAGCCTTGGCTTACAACCGGCTAACAGTAGACAAGAATAGAGGAGAGCAGTAATAGAGCAAAGAGCTTTGTAAGGGAGAAAGAGTTCTAGCACAAGAGAGAGCTTAGAACAGTACTCTTGTTTTTTTACAATGAAAGAGCAGAAGTGTGTATATAGTTGAAAAGAAAGTAGTGAATAAGGTAAAAATCAAGTCAAGTAGTAATTGAAGGAACTCAAAATCAATTAATCACGAAATTAAGGCAAGTATTACCTTAACTCAAGGGATTTTATTCAAACGGTGAGAATCAATGATATATAAGGCAAGAAGAATCAATACACGATTAATAAGGAAAGGATCAACGTAGTTCAGTAATGGTAACAACTTAAAATCAGTAAAGTGAGAATCAGAGGTCTCCCTTAATTAAGGGAGTCATCTCAAACGGTAAAGAAGAGGGAATAAAATAGGGAAAATAATTCACATAGCAAGAGCAATCAAGGAAACACTTTGAACATGGCAAGCATAGAGTAAGTAATTGGGACTAGGTTCAGAAGTTTTAATTAATGAAACAATGTCAAGAATCAGTAAACATTGTAATCGACCACATAATAAGGCAGGAAAATAATTCAGAGATTGAAATCAGTAAAAGGGGTATCAATCCCCAGAGATTAGGGATCCTAATTAGTACCAGTTCAGGAAAAATCTCATATACTTAAGGAGACATTGGGAATCAACATTGTATCACTCATAGTCATTCAAAAATGACCAAAAACATAGCAAAGGTAATAACCACAAATAATCAACATAGCAAACAAATACACACACAAATCGGAGGGAAAAATTAGTAGAGACATAATCAGGGTTAGAACATAGTGTTAAAACTACGATTTTTAACATAATAAATCATGATTAAAAGTGATAAAACGTCTAAGCATATAAGAAAATCACTTGAACCTTGAGAAATCGTTTGAAGAAAAGTTTCAGAAACCCTAAGTGGAGAACTCGTTTTAAAAATGGGAAAGCTTTTTGAGAAAAAGTGTAATAATACTCATAATAAACCCAGATTCAGTGTAGATCTAAGAAAATCGGAAGGTTTAAATATTAGGGTTTCAGAGATATCGGAGAAAGTAGAAGAACCTGCTGTGAAACTCAGGGATAGTGGTAGTTATGGCATGATCGCGTCAAAACCCCATCAGAGGAGGCCGGAAAACCACCCAAGGAGGAACCCCAGTAGTTGTTGGGAATGGTAAAGACCACTGAAGGTCTCAGAGATGAAGTAGACCGGATAAAGAGGTGTCATGGTGGCTGGTAGTCGAAAGGAGGGAGGTCGGAGATAGGCGGAGCTTCATCGGAGAAGGGGGTGAACCGGGAAGATTCTAGAGAGAAGGAAGAGGGAAAGATCAGAGATAGAGAGAGAGAGAGAGAGAGAGAGAGAGAGAGAGTTGGTCTCGAAAAATGAGGGGTCGGGGGGGGG
>ML298152.1:92517-112225 GCA_005239495.1 Nicotiana undulata | reverse complement strand
CCAGCTTCAATGTGTTTTGGAACACATAAGTAAGTCCAAAGAGCACAAGGACTTATAATATCAAAATAAAGAAGTGGGTTGCTCACATCTTCTACACCTTTCACCACATGCATTACTTGATCTCCAGATCTTGGATTATCTTGTGGTAGTCCATACAGAATTGTCATAAATTTGAAGTCCATGAATTTCTTGGTGAAGGCAGAATATCTCATCTAGTTTTAGCTTGTAATTCACAGGACCTTGAATAGGAAAGGGGAAAACGAGCACGTGAGGAAGTGCCGTTCTTTCTTGGCCACCAATACTCTCTTAAAATGACACCTTGTAATGAGAGTTAAGAGTCATTTAGTTGATGTTTTGCTGTTGACACGTTGGCCATCAAGAATCTATCCATTAATTTATTACCAATTTATTGATTAACTTGGTGATTCCTCACTAATCCAACAAGTAACCAATTATCACATAAGAATTATCTCAAATTACTTAAAATACTACCCACTTTTAACACACCTTATACACCTTACTATCATGGCCATGTAGTATCTTATGTGGCCCTAGCCATAAACACCGGGTATTATAGATCGGACCCGTATTTTATCTCAAAATGACAACTTTCGACGAAACTCATTTTCTTCGATTCACTTACCCTCTCACCTTCACGAATTTACTCATCACTTGTTTGAAATAACATAATACTTATAATCCCAAAAATAATATCATTCCCGAATTTACATCGATTGACTTATGACGAAATTTTAACGTACAAAAATGTGGGACGTAACATCTCATTTTCGAGTTTTCATCAATTTACTTATGGCCTACTTTCACGTACGAAAACATGGGGTGTCACAGGGAGAGAATTTCCCCTTGGCTTCATCTTGATGAGGAAAGATTTTCTTTAACACCAGCTGCCCCGGTGTGAATCATCTTGGTTTGAATTTCTTGTTGAAGGCTTTGGTCATTCGGTTCTGATATAGCTGACCATGACAAACCGCGTTCATTCTGTTTCCGTCTATGAGGGCCAATTTCTCATAGCGGCTTCTTACCCATTCTGCGTCGCTAAGCTTAGATTCTTGTATGATTCTCAAAGATAGGGTCTCAACTTCAGCAGGAATGACGACTTCTTTACCGTATACCAACATGTCAGGAGTTTCCCCGGTTGATGTGCGAACCGTGATGCGGTATCCCAGCAGAGCGAATGACAGCTTCTCATGCCACTGCTTGTGCTTCTCTACCATCTTTCTCAGTATCTTCTTGATGTTCTTGTTGGCAGCCTTAACGGCTCTATTCATTTGAGGTCTGTATGCTGTAGAATTCTTGTGTTCGATCTTGAAGGTTTCACACATTACTTTTATCAAATCACTGTTTAGGTTGGAACCATTGTCGGTAATGATCGATTCTGGAATTCCAAACCGACAAACAATGCGGTCGCGGACAAAGTCGGCTACCACTTTCTTAGTAACTGCTTTGTAGGATGTTGCTTCGACCCATTTGGTGAAATAGTCAATGGCAACCAGAATGAACCTGTGTCCATTGGAGGCTGCAAGCTCGATAGGTCCAATAACATCCATGCCCCAAGCGGCGAACGACCAGGGTGAACTTGTTGCATTAAGCTCACTGGGAGGTACCTTTATCATATCCCCATGTATCTGACATCGATGGCATTTGCGGACATACTGGATGCAATCTGTTTCCATGGTCATCCAGATATAACCAGCCCGAAGTATCTTTGTTGCTAGAACAAACCCGTTCATATGAGGACCGCATGTACCAGCATGTATTTCTTCCAACAACTTCATTGCTTCCTTTGCCTCGACACATCTTAGCAAACCCAGATCGGGAGTCCTCCTGTATAGGATTCCTCCGCTGTGAAAGAAATTGTTTGATAACCTTCGAAGAGTGCACTTCTGAGTAGCGTTTGCAAGCTCTGGGTACTCTCCCTCCGCCAAGTACTCCTTATTATCATGAAACCAAGGCTTTCCATATGCTTCTTCTTCAACATGGGTGCAGTAGGCCGGCTGATTGTGAATCCCCACTGGGATAGGATCAAGGAAGTTCTTATCTGGATGTTGGATCATAGATGACAAGGTAGCCAATGCATCGGCGAACTCATTCTGGATTCTGGGAACGTGCCGGAATTCAATCTTTGTGAACCTCTTTCTCAATTCCTGCACACTATATAAGTATGGCAGTATCTTGGAATTCTTGGTCGCCCATTCTCCTTGGACTTGATGTATCAATAAGTCTGAGTCACCAATCACAAATAATTCCTGAACATTCATGTCGATGGCCAAGTAGAGCCCTAGGATGCAGGCCTCATATTCAACCATGTTGTTGGTGCAGGGGAACCTGAGTTTGGCGGATACCGGGCAGTGCTGACCGGTTTCTGAAATTAAGACTGCTCCAATACCTACGCCTTTGAAGTTTGCAACCCCATCAAAGAACATCCTCCATCCATCGTAGGATTTTGCAATGTCCTCTCCTACGAATGACACTTCTTCATCGGGGAAATACGTTTTCAATGGTTCGTATTCTCCGTCCACAGGATTTTTAGCAAGATGATCGGATAATGCTTGTCCCTTGACCGCCTTTTGAGTTACGTAAATGATGTCGAACTCACTTAACAGGATCTGCCATTTAGCTAGCTTGCCAGTGGGCATGGGCTTCTGAAAGATGTACTTTAGTGGATCCAACTTCGATATGAGGTACGTTGTGTAGGCACAGAAATAATGCCTCAGCTTCTGTGCGACCCAAGTCAAAGCATAACAGGTGCACTCTAATAGAGAATACTGGGCCTTATATGGAGTAAACTTCTTGCTGAGGTAGTAAATTTCTTGCTCTTTCCTCCCTGTTTCGTCATGTTGCCCGAGAACACAATCGAAAGCTCCATCTCACACAACAAGGTAGAGTAATATAGGTCTACCCGACTCTGGCGGTACCAAGACTGGTAGTGCTGAGAGGTACTCCTTGATTCTGTCGAAGGCCTTTTGACAATCCTCAGTCCATTTGGTAGCCGCATCCTTTCTTAGCATCTTGAAAATCGGTTCGCAAATGACAGTGGAGTGGGCTATGAGTCGACTGATATAATTGAGCCTTCCCAGGATCTAGCCTTATTCCTCGGCGACTGACAATGAACCCTAGAAGTTTGCCAGCAGGAACCCCGAACGCACACTTTGCGGGGTTAAGTTTGAGATTGTATTTCCTCAACCTGTTGAAGAACTTTCTCAAATCTTCCACGTGATCAGTAGCTTTCTTTGACTTGATGATGACGTCGTCCACATATACCTCGATCTCCTTGTGAATCATGTCATGGAATATAGTAGTCATGGCTCTCATGTAAGTGGCCCCTGCATTCTTCGGACCGAATGACATCATCTTGTAGCAATACACTCCCCACGGCGTAATGAATGCCATTTTCTTAGAATCTTCCTCGTCCATCCAAATCTGATGGTAACCAGCAAAACAATCTACAAAGGACTGCAGCTCGTGCTTGGCACAATTATCAATTAAGATGTGTATGGTTGACATCCCGGTAGTCGACGCAGACTCTGACCTTCCCATCTTTCTTTGGTACAGGCACAATGTTGGCTAACCATGTTGGGTATTCGACCACCCGGAGAACCCTGGCATTGATCTGTTTGGTGACGTCTTCTTTGATTTTCAAGCTTATGTCTGGTTTGAACTTCCTGAGCTTTTGCTTCACTGGTGGGCATGTTGGATTGGTTGGCAGCTTGTGGGCCACAATATATGTACTGAGGCCAGTCATGTCATCATATGACCAGGAGAATATGTCCTCATATTCCCTTAAGAATTACGTATATTCCTTCTTTTCTGACGGCGACAGATGAATGCTGATGCGTGTTTCTTTGACGTTCTCTGTGTTTCCCAGGTTGACGACCTCAGTCTCGTCCAAGTTAGACTTAGGTTTGTTCTCAAAGTTCTCGACCTCTTTAATAATATCCTCATGTATATCATCCTTGTCTGACTCGGAATCAGTTTGTTGCGTTGCCTCGTTGCATGTCACAGTCATCGGTTCAATAAGATAAGTAATAGTAGTGTTGTATTTGATAAAGTAATGGGAGAAAACAGTAGCAAATAAATATGAGATTCATAAGGAGATTGGAAATTCTTTGATAAAACGAATAATTGTTTTGAACATTGAAGATCTTATTGCAGGAATTGAAAATGCAGAAAAGGAAAGAAATTCATTTAATAAACAGTAAATAGTGCTTATTTATTAGCCTTGCTACCCCGAGGCTCGGCGGGCTTTGGTCGTACGGATGGACCAGTTCTTAAGACGAGCTCCTCTTCTCACTGCCTGTATGGAAGGTCCTTCCTCCCCCTCCTCTTCGAGAACAACATAGCAATCCATGTCCTCGTCGTCTAGAAACAAGTCCCTTATTGTCGCCAGTGCTTCTTCTTCATCGGACCCATAGATGATATCAGCCTGCTGGAAAGTCTGCTCTATGTGGGGTACTGGCTGCTCCAATGGGTAGTAGGGGTCGCTCCATGGTGGCGACCAGTCCTTGAACTCCTCCCAAGTGTACTCGTACCCTAGACCAAAAGTGGTACCGTGCTTCTTGAGTGTTATTGGCTTTGTTATTCCTTGAAGATGCTTACCGATCCCTTTACCTGGATCGTACCCTTGCAAAATTAATATGCTTTTGGTCTTACTTCCCCACGACTTGTCCTTGTCAATGGCATTAACACGTTCAATTTTGTGGTAGATTTCTCCACTCAACTTCCTCCTTCCATCGATGACCGAAAAGGTCAGGCGACCGTAGATATGGTTGCTACCGTTGCCATGAATGATTACCTCTTGGTGATTCCATTCAAACTTCACAGCTTGGTGTAAGGTTGATGCCACGGCTCCAGCCGCGTGGATCCAAGGTCATCCCAACAGTAAATTGTAGGATGCGGGCACATCTATCACTTGGAAATGTACATCGAACCACGTTGGTCCCATCTGCAAGCACAAGGTGATTTCTCCCATGGTGGACCTCTGCGAACCGTCGAAGGCTTTTACGTTGATCTCTCCTTCCTTTATCTCATGTAGACTTTTTCCCAACTTCTTGAGCGTGACCAGCGGACAGATGTTGAGGCTGGAACTCCCATCAATTAGGATCCTTATGATGAAATGATCCTCACATTGCACCGTGATGTGTAGTGCTCTGTTATGCCCTAGTCCTTCGGGCGGCAGCTTATCTTCATGGAAAGTGATCTTGTGACTTTCTAGTACCTGGCCTACCATGTTGGCCATTTCCCCACTGGTGATATTGTTGGGCACATATGCTTCACTCAACACTCTTAGCAAAGTACTCCTGTGTGTTTCAGAGTTCTGTAATAGGGAGAGGATGGATATCTGAGATGGTGTTTTGTTCAACTGGTCGAGGATTGAATATTCCTTGGCTTGTACCTTTATCCACTAATCGTCTGAACCTGTTTCAATGATGAGGGGACGATTGTTGGCCTGCTTTCTAGACTCAGCCAAATGTTCACAGGTATAAACTCTGCTAGTTCTCGTCATACCCTGTGCAACGATGGTTTCTTCAGACTTGCCTTTACCTTTCCTCCTTGCTTCAGCGGTATAGTCCCACGGAATGGCGTCTGAGTAAAAGGGTGACGTTGTTGACATTGCCACTAGAATATGTGTGGTCATTATTATTCTTGTCGGAGTATATGTTATAGATGGTCGGACTGCAACTTCGAGCGGTCGTAAAAACTCGACTTCGATCGGCACTGGGGCCTTTTCTTTGGCGGGTGGTCTCGATTCAAACTCAAGTGGAATAGACATGTTTACCTCAGCTTCCTCAGATAGCTGCATATGGACCACGATTAGATTAAGAGTAATTACAGGCTTCTTCGGATCACCCTCTGCAATCAGCCCAATTGATCCCTCGGGATCCCAGTCATCATCAACCTCAATCATGTGGACACCACCTTTATGGTCAGGCAACGGATTATTGCGGACATTAGGAGTAGGGTCCTTGGCTAAAATGATCTTGTTATCTATGAGGGTCTGTATCTTGTCCTTCAAGGAACGACATTCCTCGATGGTGTGTCCCTTCATGCCGGAGTGGTAATCTTAAGTTTTGTTTGGATTGACCCACTGAGAAGGGTTCTCAAGTGCGACAACGGGAATGGGTGTGACATAACCGGCGGCTTTAAGCTTTTTGTATAATTGGTCAATGGGTTCAGCTATGGTGGTATACTGTTTTGGGGGACGACGGTCAAAGTTTGGGCGAGGTCTTGGGAAGTTTTGGCGATTAGGTGGTGATTGGTAGTGAGAAGGTTGGGAATTGTAGGCATTATAGACGAGAGCTGGTTAGGAGTATCTGGGCGAGGTAGGCTGATATGTGGGTGGTGAGGGTGTTTGGTATTGAAGTGAGGGTGCTTGGTAGCTTGGGGCTGGTTGGTACGTGAAGGAAGGTGCGGGGTATACTTGGTATTTGGGAGAGGACTTGGCTTGATGTGCCACCATCACGGCTCCTACATCCCTTTTCTTGCACACACCACCGAATTGCAGGGCTTTATTGGTAGCCTGTAAGGCTTAAAAATTAGTAACCATACCATTTTTGATGCCTTCCTCGATTCGCTCTCCCAGCTTGATGATATCAGAAAACTTGTGCCCCTCGACCATCATTAGTCTCTCATAGTACTGAGGATCCTGAGCGCGCACAAAGAATTTCTTCAGTTGTTCCTCTTCCAAGGCTGGTCTGACCTTGGCAGCTTCTGGCCTTCAACGAGTAGCATACTCGCGAAAGGTCTTTGTTGGTTTCTTCTTCAAGTTCTGGATGTAGAACACATCCGGTGCATTCTCCATTTTGAATTTGAATCTATCCATGGAGTCCGTAGCCATGTTCACCCAATTGGTCCATTTCTTTGGATCCTGGTTGATGTACTAGGATAGTGCATCACCTTTCAAACTCCTCATGAAGAGTTTCATGCGGATCCTTTCATCTTTCCCCACGCCGACCAATTTGTCACAATAAGTCCTCAGATTGACTCTTGGATCACCAGTACCATTGAACATCTCGAACTTAGGAGGTTTGTACCCCTCGGGCAGTTCAACATCGGGCTGTATGCAAAGATCCTCATCGTTCAACCCCTCAATACCTTTAACTCCTTCGACGCCCTGAACTCGGTTGGTCAATTTCTTGAGTTCCTCGACCAGATTCCTGATGAGCCTGTCCTTCTCGTCGGACTCATGGGTATGCGGTGTGGAATGAGCTACGGTTTCCACATAAATGGGATTATCATAAGCCTGGAAGTGGTCTCTCGTCTGATCCTGGAGAGGCGAAGTGTTATAGTGACATGTGTTGCGTTGTGCTGGTGGAACTGGATCTTTTGGATGATTTGGTTGTTTGGGGATGTTTTGTGGTTAAGTGGGTTTCAGAGCATTTGGGAAGTGAACATATGGGACGTTGAGGGAGAATGATAAGTTGGCCAAGTTCTTGACTTGATCAAGTTCCTCTTGGAACTTTAGTAGCTTCTTCTCTAGTGGAGACATACCCTCGTGCAGAATCTGAATACCCTGACCATCAGCGATCTTAGTTTTACCCTTACTTTTCCCTTTAGGAGGACTGGGAGGAGGAGTAGGAGGAGGGCCCTTTGATCTTGTGCAATAAGCTGTTGATGCCAGAGTGCACGAACTAACCTTTGGGGAAGGGGAATAACTAAAGAAAAACAAAAAAGGTAGTGAAGTTAGTGAGGATTATAAAGAATATTGCGGTAATTTAAACACGTAATGCAAAAATGAAAAATGCATCCTAAGTTGGGGAACCTCTTTGTGCCCGAGGTAGGCCTAGCGACAAATTAACTTGGAGAACTTGGAATGTAAATGCCTCATTTTATTGATGATAAAAATGGACGAATCCAAAAACAATAAGAAATAAAATCACTAATGGTCATTGGTCTTATTACACTGGTAAAGCGAAAAAGAAAATCCTATCTAATTGGGTCCTTCTTATTGGGTCCCAGAAGGACCTTCTCCAAGCTTTGCCCTCTTGGCATATTTTAGATTATGCTGAGTCTGGGGACTTCGTGTCTCATTCTCCAAAACAAAGAGGGTTAGGCCCTTACCCCCACCGGACTCGGCTATTTAACATCAATAATTAGCAAAGCATTTAGTTCCCCAAATAAATGCACAGAACGTGAAGGCGTCCGTTTGGGTCCCAGGGAAACCCAATGGACTTTGGACAAGGCTATCTTAAAGGCTATTGTGCGGAAAACACATTAGCCTGGCTAGGTTTGACCATGATGCATGCAACATTACAATAGAGTAAGGTTTCTATGGGGTTTTAGACCGGTACCCTTGAGCGGACAACTCAAGGGGGAAGGCACGGAAGCGTCGACTGCACCGCTGATCGACTAGTTTTACCGCAAATACGCCTTTCTGAATTTAGAGGGTAGTAATATTGGAATAGCGCAACACCTAATTGTAAGCGTTGCTATAGGGTTTTTGTTTGGCACGAGTGGAATATGATTGCGGAACATGATATGCAATAAATAGCATTTAAACAAATAGGCATGTATTTTCACGTTGAGGAAAGCGGTAAAGAAAGAAAATACAACAGTTACAATGGAAAGCGGCTACAAAGAAAACATGAAGATATGTCAGTTTTGTTCAGGCAAAATAAATATTTTGCGAAATTAAACATTTAATAGCATATAACGGGGAATGGGAAAAGGTTCAAGCATTTAACAAAATTAAAGGTCCAAATTCACAAAGCAACTTGTAATGGTAAAAGCCTAGGGAAATTCCCCAGCAGAGTCGCCATGCTGTCGCGCCCCCTTTTCTATCGCACGGGTCAGGTACAGAGAGATCGGGTTTATGACATTTTAGACAACTCCTTAAAGGAAAGGTTTAAGGAAGAGTCGCCACCTAACGATTTTTATGGTGCGTTAGGGCACCTAGAGTTGATAACTCATAAACTAGTTTGCATTACCAGAGATTGGGTAAGGGTTTGAAATTATCCCAAGGGGAAGGTGTTAGGCACCCCTCAAGATCCACAACTGGGGGTCCCATCCAAGAAATCTTGTGAATTTGGACAGTGAACAAGTAGCAAGTAAGGTTCATATAAGAGGAGAATTCGAAGCAAGTATGAAAATCTTTAAAGGTTTTGGAAAAAACATTAGAATAAACATTTGAAAAGAACTGTCCTAGGTTTAAAGTAATACGGATCACATCAATGCAATACCCGGTATGTCACATCTCGAAGAGGCGGATACACGTGGTATGAGCGCACATGTCATCATATCTGTATTCTACCCTTCCCACCCCGTAAAGGTTATTTAAAACGCGTGTGTTGGTTACAAATGTTTATTGCGTGCTATTACCCGTCTCGTCCTATCAGTCCTGGAGGGTATTTAGGACTACTAATCCTACAAGATGAGTACTAGGCTGAACTCCTAGGTTTAAAAGGATAAAATTCTAAGCGACATGTAAAACAAATAGGATTACAGATATGGGGAACACATAAGGGCAGATACGGGGCTCACAGATCCCTCCAAAGATAAACACATAATTAGTACGTCTCAAACACAATCAAAGTCGCGAAAACAGGATTTAAAACAGGGATTTTGAGTTGGAAAACAGTAGGTTTCAGCAGTTTTGGTAAAAAGGACTGCCTTTGAAAACCCAGTAATGCAACGGGAAATAGAGGACAGAATAATTTTCGGAAAAGAATGAATGAGTTCGGAGATCCAGTAATTTAGATATAGAAGCAGGATATTAGAAACGCACATCAGTTTAGAAGAAATCCTCAGTAATAGCATGATTTAAATAACAGAGTGATTAAAAGAGAAGGCAAGTGACTTTAAATATCCAACAGTTTAAACACAATGGAAGTCGGTAGTTTGATGAAAACAGTAGGCTATTTCAGAAACCTAATAAAGTTGAAACTGAAGCAGGAATTTTAAAAGACGGAGTGATTTCGAAAAAGGTAAACTAACTCTGAAAACCAGTAGTTTGAAAATCAATAGAGCAGGAGTCTAATAAAATTCAGTAGAGAGTAAAGGAACACATGATTTCAAGAATCAGTGTTTTGAAAAATAGAGTAGGAGTTTTAGAGAAAAATAGGGTGAACTTCAAAAAGGGATAAAAACAAGAGTGAAGAAGCAAAGTTTTAAAGATTTCAAAAGAAGACTAATTAATTATAATACCAGCCAAGTGTAACACAATTTATTTTGGTTTTAGCACGTATTAGGCCTAAGGTTTGCCTAGGCATGCGTATACATTGCCTATTTATTTTAAAGGGTGAACATGCATATTTAGTACTGATTGTAAGAGAGATAAATGATGATACATTTGCAGAAAAACGTTTCAACCAATTAACCACATTTTGGCGAGATTATTAGATTAGGTACATGTTAACTAGACGTTCAACAGAGTATAATTGAAAACAGACACGCAGAAAGCAAAATCCTAAGGAACATGATATCTAATGCATATGGGAATACCTAAAAACATGGTTTCTAAATAACATGCTTATGAAAATGCAACAGAAGTACATTATAGCAGTTTTATTACTGGTTGTAATTATTAACTATGAGCGAGGCTGATAAAATGATATGACTATAATAGACATGCTGGAATGAAGAACCTAAACAGGTTTTCTAATGCATGAAATGCATGTCCTAAACAGGATATCTATTGCACACATAGGGAAATAAATCCTATGGTCATGGTTTCTACCCATTACTATACTAACATGCATAATCCCCTCCCTCATTCACTATTCAGCCCCAATAGTCGTTTACAAGTTATTACAAACCTGAATAATAAATTACATTAATGAAAGGAAAAATAAGAAGCTACTTCTATAGGGAGCCTTCAATCAAGCCCATTTCTTCCAACCCCAATCCTTTCGAGTTTCACAGCCTCACATGGTCAGGGTGCGACAAAGCTCCCTAGGGCCCTCATGGGTCCCTGGACAATACTAGCACCCATAATTGCCAAAGTTGAACAATTGCAGTGTGGACTTACCAGCCTCAGTGCATCAAAGTTCAGAGGGAACTCATGAGTTCCCTAAGCTTAGTAGAACCTATGTTTTCTAGGAGGAGTATGAAGTGCCAGAAGGAGAGAAAAGAGAAACAGAGTTTTGAAAATACATGATTCAGTTGAGAGACTGAAGAGTTACTTTCAGAAATAGCTTTTGAAAATAAACAGAAGTATAAGCCCAACCAGACAAGTTCAGCAGTACATAATTTCACACAAGGACAGGGGAATAAGGGACAAATAAACCCCATAATAATCAGAAAGTTATACATAGATTTAATAAACGTGTTCAAACATAATTGCACAAATCAGATAGGTTCAGGGGATTAGGGGAGAGAAGGATTCACACATGCCACTAAATAGTAATGGAAAATAGCCTAACAGATGCATACAAGGATAGGTAAGGCATATAACAAGCACTGATTCAATCATACACATGTAAGTCTCAAAGGGATAAGCATGGAAAGTATTAGTAGACAAGCAGAAAATTAATTACATGTTGAATAGTAGAAGCACAAGTAGAACACAATTAGGAATATGATAAATTGAAATAGTAGTAAACACATTGGTTTGAAACTTGGAAATTAATTAGAACATACCAGTGGAAAAAGAGCAAAGCAGTATGCAAGAGCAAAGTGAGAGCACAGTGTTAGCCTTGGCTTACAGCCGGCTAACAGTAGACAAGAATAGAGGAGAGCAGTAATAGAGCAAAGAGCTTTGTAAGGGAGAAAGAGTTCTAGCACAAGAGACAGAGCTTAGAACAGTACTCTTGTTTTTTTACAATGAAAGAGCAGAAGTGTATATATAATTTAAAAGCAAGTAGTGAATAAGGTAAAAATCAAGTCAAGTAGTAATTGAAGGAACTCGAAATCAATTAATCAGGAAATTAAGGCAACTACTCCCTTAACTCAAGGGATTTTATTCAAGCGGTGAGAATCAATGATATATAAGGCAAGAAGAATCAATACACGATTAATAAGGAAAGGATCAATGTAGTTCAGTAATGGTAACAACTTAAAATCAGTAAAGTGAGAATCAGAGGTCTCCCTTAATTAAGGGAGTCGTCTCAAACGGTAAAGAAGAGGGAACAAAATAGGAAAGGAATTCACATAGCAAGAGTAATCAAGGAAACACTTTGAACATGGCAAGCATAGAGTAAGTAATTGGGACTAGGTTCAGAAGTTTTAATTAAGGAAACAATGTCAAGAATCAGTAAACATTGTAATCGACCACACAATAAGGCAGGAAAATAATTCAGAGATTGAAATCAGTAAAAGGGGTATCAATCCCAGAGATTAGGGATCCTAATTAGTACCAGTTTAGGAAAAATCTCATACATTTAAGGAGACATTGGGAATCAGCATGGTATCACTCATAGTCATTCAAAAATGATAAAATAAGCACTGATTCGAATAGGATAAACACACATTAGGCAAGAAGAAGTAGAATCAAAGACCAACAGCATAACAAAGGTAATAATCACAAATAATCAAGGTTAGAACATAGCAAACAGATACACACACAAATCGGAGGGACAAATCAATAGAGACATAATCAGGGTTAGAACATAGTGTTAAAACTAAGGTTTTAACATAATAAATCATGATTAAAAGTGATAAAACGTCTACGCATATGAGAAAATCACTTGAACCTTGAGAAATCGTTTGAAGAAAAGTTTCAGAAACCCTAAGTGAAGAACTCGTTTTAAAAATGGAAAAGCTTTTTGAGAAAAAGTGTAATAATACTCATAATAAACCCAGATTCAGTGTAGATCTAAGAAAATCGGAAGGTTTAAAGATTAGGGGTTCAGAGATATCGGAGAAAGTAGAAGAACCTGCTGTGAAACTCAGGGATAGTGGTAATTATGGCATGATCGCGTCAAAACCCCACCGGAGGAGGCCGGAAAACCACCCAAGCAGGAACCCCAGTAGTTGTTGAGCATGGTAAAGACCACTGAAGGTCTCAGAGATGAAGTAGACCGGAGAAAGAGGCATCATGGTGGCTGGTAGTCGAAAGGAGGGAGGTCGGAGATAGGCGGAGATAGGCGGAGCTTCATCGGAGAATGGGGTGANGGGGGGGGGGGGGGTAGTTGAGAGGTTAATTTAGGTAAAGGACGATCTGGGCCGTTGATCTCATTTGATCAACGGCTCAGATCAATTGGGAGTTGGGCCAGGTAGAGACTTTGTTTGGGCTGGGTAGTTTTAGTGGTCTGAAGGGTTAAGGCTGGGGTTTGGGTAATTGGGTTAAGGGTGGCTAGATTTTAAATACCCCTCAAAATAATATAATTAATTAATTAAAAAACTAATAATTATATAAAAAATGAAATTAAGTTTAAATAAGTAAAATCACAGTAATTAATTATTATTAAGTGTAATAATGCATAAAGTTTGAATTAAAATAATATAAAACATCCCATTGGGCCATAAATGCAAAATTGTTGTAATTGGAATTAAATAAGACCCAATTGGCTAATTTGTGAAATAATTGGATTTTAATGGATACAAATGATTATAAATAACATACTAGGCTAAAAACAAATATTTTAAAGTTATTTATGACATAATTTAGGAATTATTTAAATATGAAATATTAGATAAACGGGGAAATAATTTAAATAAAAATAGGGAAAAATACTCATCATTACAAAGAATAATTTTGACAGCTTATATGCAAGTTTGAAAATAATTTGAGGAAAAATTCGGTATCAACAAGGACGCCGTTCCCGAAAGGTGGAAGGCGAAACGTAAGTGCATATATTAATCAGACGCTTTTCCTTTTCCTGTGGGTTAACTACCCTATGAAATGATTTATATCGTTGTTGCAGCTATTGTTGTGTACCCTGATTTGGTCAGAAATCTCTCGGACTGGATCCGACAGCTAGATTAGGACTGCTAATATGCTGAGCACGTGTGACGCGATCTATAAATGGGCTGAAGGGAGGCGAAGAATAATGGTAAGCTTTTTCCTTTGTTGCAATAATATTTTTCCGGAGGGGCATCACTGATCAAATCCTCGCATCCGGTGGTTATGCTTTGCATTTGTACAGGCCTGGAAGAGACCTCTATAATGAGGGAAGTGCCTCTTGGGGAAGCGGGTACCCCGAAATCTGACAAAGAAAAGAAAAGAAGGAAGAAATCGTCGGCCGAGCCTTCGAAATAAAAGAAGGACAAAGTGAAACGATCCTTGGTTGACTCAGTGGCCTCGACCCCCAAGGTCTATGAGGGCCCCTGAACCGACAGCGGGGAAGGATCTGGTCATTAGGTGGTGCTCGTGGGTAGAGAAAACCTGGCTGCCCCGCATATTGCTGAGCCGACGACAATCGAGCCGGAGGTATCTAGTCTGGATTTTGATGCGGCAGCTACCCAATCTGGGGTCGAGGAGCTTGTTGGAGATAATCCAGACAACGTTCCCGGACCGGATGTTAGTCGCGATTCCCCTTGATCTAATACGCACTTAGTTGTAGGGCCGGGGGCGCCTTGTCCCGAGGTTCCTCAAAGGCGAGGGAAGGCCCCGATTGTTCTATCCGGGACCATTGATGTGGGCGACTCCTCCCCCAAAACCGGCTTTTCCTTCGGACCAATCGCACGTTGCCCGGAATGAAGAGTTTCCTGACACGGGAGCGTCTGTTGAGGACAAAGATGTGTTTGAAAGGTTGTATGTTAAGGCTGAGGAGAATTTCAAACATGATGCTCCATTCGTTTTCAACGATCTTGATAGACTCTGCGAACATGTAGCCTTTTGCAAGTTTTACTAGGTGTTTCGATCATCATTCTTCTTATTTAGTTTCACCCGTGCTTTCAGGCCAATGTGTTTTATGACCAGACTTTTGCCAAGTTTCAAGCCGAGTTGGCTTTCTATGAGGGTGAGTGCAGGAAGCTTACTTCTGAGGCTAACGAGCTCAGAGGCCGCTTTAGTTAGAAAAAAGAGGAGCTCTGTAACCTTCGTGCTTGTTTGGAGGCAACATCCAGAGAGAGGACTTGCCTTGTTGAGCAGGTAACATAACTTCTTTTTGTTTCTATTTGTGCGTTTACCTTACTATGGTGTCATGATCCATCTCGGGTTGTTTTAATTCGTAGTTTGAAGAGAAAGATGCTATGATGAAGGAGGAAATACGAGCCCAGGTTGTCGAGATTCTCGAACTCAAACAACACGTGAGTGAGATGATTGTCAAGAGAGGCACTCACCGGGGGAAGGTGACCTTGGTCGAGCATCAACTTCATGACGCGAGGGCGGAGTGCGATAGATACAAAGATTGCCTCACCGAATTGGCCGCCGCATTATTCGCAACCAGAGATGAAGCCGAGGCGCTTGTTTCCTCGTATAAAGAGGACGTTGTTGCAGCGAATGCTCATGCTAGGAAGGTGTCCGACAAGGCTGACTTACAATTGGCCCGAGCTGTGAAGCATGCCCGATTGAAATCTCAGAGGCAGGCTCTCAAGGATATTCGTGCCAGGGGCATCGATATGACTTCTGAGATCAAGAGGGTAAAGCCCTTGGAAGAGGAGGTTGCTGCCTTGATTACTTCTGAGGCTAAATCGAGCGATGGCTCGGAAAACGATGGAGACGAAGGCGAAGACCCTGAAGGGGAAGAGGTCGTTAGAGACCTAGAGGTTGGAGCTAGAATAACTAAGGGCATGGCCTCCCAGGGGGCTGTCGAGGGCGCAACTCTGGTGGTATATTAGGGTTATATTTGTTACCTCTATGCATGGGCTTTGGGAATGAGTCATGTAAATACGCTTCTTCGATCTTTCTATATATATAAGAAGCCTTTTATTTTCGTCATTTGTTGTTTTTGTTTTTTCCTTTTTTCATTAGATTGCAATGCTCAATAGATCACCATGGTTGACGGATTTGACCCTTCGGGTTTCAGTCCCCGAATTGAGTCTTGGACAGTGTTCTTCGATCTCCAGGTCTTTTGAATTAGCCCTGAAGCTTTTCCAGGCTGGCGTTTACGCATTCAAAACGTGGGGTCGATGAGACCTTCAACTGACCGGTGGGCTTTATGATGTCGTCCCCGAAGCTCTTATGCGTATGCCCTTAGGCGTTTTTAGTTAACCATTTCGGGCTCAGTCCTCGAGCCAGGTTACGGCTCGAGCTCATCGACCTTTTAGGTTTTGAATTATCCCGGAGGCTCTTTAAGCTGGTTTCAAGGCTCTTACGCATTTTTGGTTAACCATTTCGGGATCAGTCCTCGAGACGGGTTGCGGCTCGAGCTCATCGACCCTTTAGGTTTTGAATTAGCCCGGAGGTTTTTTAAGCTGGCTTCAAGGCTCTTAAGCGATACGACCTTTAATATGGCTATGCTTTCCCTCGTTAAGGCCTTTGACATTTTTGCGTTCGTCCGACTCTTCGATGGTTCGATAAGAACCTCGATTATGAGTCGTTATGCGACGATAGGTGAGCACCTCAGAAGGTTTTGCCCTATGGCTTAACTTTCTCGAGCCTTTTCGGTTTTTGGAGCTGACATGAAAATGATCGAAGCTCTTTTTTCGAGCCGATATGAAAATGTTCAGAGCTCTTTCGTGAGAGCTGACATGAAAATGATCGAAGATCTTTTTGCTTACACCAAAGGTAGCATGATTTTTAACCGGTTCTTTCCGAAATAATTTTGAAGGATTTGATTTTACGGCGATAGTCAGGCGTCCTCAAATCGCGTTAGTTTGGTCGGAGCCTATCGATCAGAGTCGATGTGTTTGGCAGGAGCCTTTAGCTCCCGAATGTCGTATCCTCGGCATCTATATTCAAGGGTATGCCTTTTAAGGGTCTTACAATTTTGAATATATAGCCTTGGATTTGTAATCGGGATTGGGCCTTGTATGATTTGGATGTGCCTTACTCGAGGTCTTACATTCTTTGTCATGCCCGTAAGGCTTATAGTTTTTATTATTTCATGAGGACTTGCGGTCTTGAAACTGCCATCGGATCACTTTTGGGCTCGAGGTTACCCATCCAGGATTTTATTGCCTCACTTGTGTTTTCGTGCCAGTCCCCGAGTGTTCGGGAATTCCTTGGCTCTGGAGCCATTACTGGTGATGAGAAATCCTTTTGAAAGCGCAAAGCTTGTATAAAATATGCTTCTTTTGATTATTCGATATATGTGTACATATTTTTCATTGTTGAGGGCTCGATCGTCCTACGGAGGAACAGTTCTCTTGATCGTTTGAACCGTTACATTATCCTCCTATCAAGACTTTCTTCATTAGTTTCACCTAGAGGGAGGGTATGCACCCCAGTATTCGAGGTTGATTGGAGAGGAGCCTTGAATACTTGACTGAGCTTTCCTTGGATAGCACATAAATGTTGCCTCGTTAAAAACCTTGCCGGTAAAACCCTTTTTAGGAATAAAACCCGATGGAAGGAAAATAGTGCAACGATCGCTTTTGAATCCCAAGGGTCTTTCGGAGTTGACAGATGTTTTGACGTCTTCTACCAGGTATCTATAGAAGTTAGTTCGGAACGTATGAATGAAGATGGGAGCATAGTTTTACCTTAGCAGCAATAGTGTTTGAGCATAGATGTGTTCAAGTTGTTCGGAAACTGTTTGCCTTACGTGATGCCGATCCTGTATCATTAGGGTTTCGTATGTTTTAGGATGGCCTTTATTAAGACCAAGTCCCGGACTCTGAAATGTCGGTGAGTGACTTTTTCCTTTGGGCGGCCGTTCGGACTGGTGAGGCTCCTCATTTTTTATCTATTAGTTCGGGGGCTGTAGTCATGGCCTTGTTGCTTTATTTTTCCATAGCATGCCGGATTCTGGAATTTGTCTTCACTACTTCGGCTGATGTTAAGAGCTAGGACCCAACCACCATAAAGGACGACGTTTTTCCTATGCTTCAATTTTGGAGTTGTTCGAAATGCTCGTAGGACTTAGGGAGGCATTCCCCTCCATCTTCTTTTTGCGTTTTCTGACTCCCTTTTCAAATTTTGAATGACGGTTCGGCTCGTGTACTCGGCAAGATTGCTAGTACGAGGGGTTGGCAAGATCTTTCGAGTTTTGTGATTCTCCGGAGACCCTGTTCCCGATTGGCTGCTTCCCATTGTTGCAGGATCTGCCATGTGGGTTGGTCCTTCGTGGCACCGAAGCCAGCTATGGTTTCGCGCCGAGTTAACGGATTCTTTCTCTCCTTTATTTTTCGAAGGTCTACGCTTCTTCCCACTTTGAGAAATAGTTAGTTATAAAATAGAGTAAGTCTAGATTTACCTCGCGTTGTTGTCAGAGGCCCGATGATGTGCCAGGATGACTTCTGCAGGTTCTTTTGTGGTTTTTTGAAGCGCGTGACCTATGTCATTGGTTTTCTGAGTAAGAATCGAGCTGCTTTAATTCGCAGGGCCCTCAGTTCTTTCGGATCTTTGGGTAATTCCTCGCTCTTAAAATAGTCGTTGTATGTGTCCCCCTATCTTATGTCGGGCTGGCGGAGTCGATTTCGGACAGCTAGATGATTGTTCCGAGGAGCAGATCATTGCTTTTGACGAGATTTGAGAGGGTACTAGCCTTGCCGCTTTTCTTTACATATTAGGGTTTACTCTCCGTGACGTGGTGGTGTGACTTGAATCATGTTCGAGCACCTTCGCGCTCCGCTTTTTCGAAGCTCTCTCTTATCCGACTTGCCACCAGGAGGGATCCATACTTTTCCCAGGTGACTTCGACTCCTGGCCTTCGGCCGATTTCAGACCTGCAGTCACAACCTCATACTCGGCTTCGTTGTTAGTCAGTTTTATGGTCTTTTCCGGTTGTCCGATTACGCCGTTTGTAGGCGGCCTCGAAATTATGCCAAGTCCGACCACTTTTTTGTTCGAGGCCTCTCGGGGAGAACGGGGTCCGTATCCTTGGAGATATGCCCGTTTTTACTAGAGGTTCTTCCTCCACTCGGGGAAGGCGTAAGTCGGCAACAAAACCTGCCCAAACTTGGGATTTCAGCAGCCGACTCGGGCCGACAGCTCGATAACACGTCCTTCAAGTTTGATGTAGCTGGCCAGCCGGCTCGATAACTCGGGCCCATGCGATAGACATCAAAGAAAATATATTGCTAAAGTGCGAATACAATTGCATAAAAAAGGAAGTTTTGGATTTCGGGACGTACCGGCTGACGTATAAGTTACTTTTTCCAGAAGAGGATATCTGGGAATTGCGTACCTTGTTCTCGGATGAACGCCTGTTATACCCCTAATCGAAGTTTTCTTACCTTGCCACGTCTTTTGGTCCCGAACTAATCCCACCATTGCTGTGGATATTTTTATTTTCTTGGTCATGGAGTTTTTAGGAACGTTGGTCCCGCCGACGGTTGCGCGGTCGACGTGTTGTGGCTTCCCCGCCCCGCTCCTGCAAGCTGCTTTTCTTCCTTGAGTGTGTTTATGGCTCGGCTGCCAACAAATTCCCGGAGGTATCCTTTGCTAATTAGTCGGGTCGCTTCCTCCCGGAGCTGCCTGCAATCTTCGGTCCTATGGACGTGCGCACCGTGGAATTCGCACACCAGATTAGGGTTTTTTCGCGAAAGGTCCGATAATATGGGCCTTGGCCATCTGGTGTCCCGGATTCCACCCATAGCCACTACAATATATGTAGTGCTAGTGCCGAAGTTGTATTCAGACAATGAGGGAACTTTCGTCGATTCCAGGTACCCGCTGGTTCTAGCTTCGTTCACCAGTCCTAAGGGGGGGGGGGGGGGGGTTAGGGGCTTCGCCCCCCATCCCCCCTTCTTTTGTTTTGGGGCT
>ML298152.1:0-85742 GCA_005239495.1 Nicotiana undulata | reverse complement strand
ATTTTTTTTTTTTTTTTTTTTTCAGTTGATTAGATTCTGAACATTATTTAGTCAAGCTGATCTACAGTTGGTATTAATGTTGGCAAATTGTATTCAAGTTTGTGATAATGATGATTAAAATTGAGGTCGTTACCATTTCTGCAAGAAGTCATTAAGGTCACTTATGTTTTAACTTCAATACCACATAAAGAGGGGTTGATGTGTATGGTGTCCAATTTTTCGTTTAAACTGATTATGGAAGGACATAGTTCTTTTAAGTGTTCCTTAACCTACTATTGCTGAAATAGTAAATGCAGAAAGTAAAGAACACAAGTATTTTATGTGGAAAACACCTGACTCAAAAGGTGAAAAACCACGACCTACTTCTTAGTAGGATCTTCCCAAACTCTCCACTAAATCACTGAGCCAAAAACTGCATCTACAAAACACTTTTGTAAACCTAGGATTAACTATAATCTCGTTGTGGCAAACAACCTCAAGGGTGGCCCTTCCATAAAGCAAGTAAAACAACTGCTTTAGGCCCCACATTTATGGGGCCCTATTTTTGTTACACCTAATAGGCTATGTATGAGTTTAAATATCCTGTAAAGTGAAAATTAATTTTTTTTCTTTAACTAGTATAGAGAAGAATGATTTGCAACTGCTATGATTTCTGCCATAAAAATTGCACTAGAGATGAATATTGAACCCGAATTTCGTAAGAAACGTATGATAAATAGGAAGTAACAATTTGACGAGAATGTTGACAATAAATCTCAAAATCTTTCGAAAAGTCCTTTGGAATTGATTACTGTATACATAGTAGACAACGCTATTTTTTTCACTTCAAAATGGATTTGAACAATTTGAGGCATATAAAAATATATTTGGCTTTCTATTTAGCGATAAATATTAAGATCACTAGATGATGAAATATTGCATTAATCTTGAATGCTCCTTAAAGCATAATAATCAATTCGATATGGATGATTTAGATTTATTTTCGGAATAAAAAATATTAAGAAAAATTGTATAATTAGAAGATAACAGTTTAATTGATACACTCGGTTAAATAAAAAAAATTGATTCTTTTTCCAATGCCGATATTACTTATGGAATAATGGTAATAACTATTGTTTTCGTTTCAACAACAAGAAATTTTCAAATCTAAAATTGATAAAATCTCATTGAAGATAAACAATGTCTCAATAAAGATTAAATGGATTAACTATATTGTCAATTAAGAAAGTCTTATTAGGAGTTATTGATTATACGAAAATTGTTAATAACTTTGTATCGAAGAAACCCTACAAAAATAGATTTCAAATAAATAATTAAATTTTTAAAAAAAAAAAAAAGTTAAGGCCCCTCTTAAAGTTTGGCTTTAGGCCACAAAACTCGTCGGGCTGTCCCTGAACAACCTCTAACTGTTGCGACAACTTCAAGTTAACTCTAACTTGAATACTCTGAGTACCTATTACAATTGCCTCTAGATAAAGTTGAAAGGTACAATATGAAAACACCTATTACAATTGAACTAGGATAAAAGACAGATACTTGGAGCTGGTTCGTCTATCTGGTTCACGTAGCTTCAGGTTTGCACACTTGAATCACACACGAATTGCTTGCAAAATGCCTTGCTATTTTTCTCTCAATTCACGTTTAACTTCTGCTTTTGTGCGTGCCTGTAAAATGAGAACACCCTGCAATATATAGAGTTAGTAGATAAAGAAACAACTAAAGTTCTAATGCTACTCTTCCTTGGTGGAAGATTTCTAGTTGATCTCAACTTCTAACTCCTTTCTTATCTTGGATAGTGTTCTATTTGACTAAGGAGTCCTTCTCCTTATCAATTATGCAACCCTTTCGATTTGGAGATATCAATTATACCAAGTTAAGCTTATCTTATTCACGTGCATCCCACATGCTCGAACTTGCCCGTGTCTATGCACACAAGTTATGGACCTGGTTCATGCCTGAGCTTCCTTTGTCAATCTTCAAAACTAACTTTCACATGGGCCAACTGTCACTATATATATATATATATATATATATATATATAATTTGTATTTAATTTATACTTATTATTTCATTTTAAAGCAAAACCTTTTCCCCCCTTTTGACATAATCAAAAAGTTACATAAAAATATAAGAAAACCAGGTTTTAAAACTTACTCATGGCCACTGGGATACTTCAAATGCAATTATGGATTAATCATCATAGATCATGCTAAGAATTTTAACCATCATAGAAATATAAACAAACAGTTAGAGCAAAAGACAGTGAATTTCATTGATGATTGATAAGATTCTACCACAAAGCATAAGAAGAAATAAGAAAACACTGGAAACATGAGCAAAAACAACAAAATAATCCTGAACTGGGTCACTGGTTGATCTACACTAGGCTAGGAGTCTTAAGGTTGGGAAGAACTAGGTGCTTGGTTTTTGGCTTGGAGGAATTTCAGCATATCCTGAAGAATACCATCATTCTTCTCCTTTTCTCGTGCCAGCTCAGTTCTAAGAGCATCTATCTCAGTCTCCACCTCTGCCAACCTCTTCTTTAACCTATCTATCTCAGCATCCTTAGCCCATTTTCTTGCACCAAGGCTCGCACCTTGCTATTCACTGTACCTTCTTGGATGAACCAGGTTTTTTAGGAGTGGCATGGACTTCATAGTCATAAGAAAACAACGTATTTGCCCCATAATGATCCTTGCTTGTACCAACCTCCCACTTCTTCATATGTACCTTGAAATGTGCAAATACATTTGTGAAAATGAAGCCACAGGGAATGGCTTGAGTCTTGGTGCCATTTATAACCCTATCAAGAAGCTAGATTATAAATCCAGACCAATTAGTCTGCCTCCCACTATCCAAACACTCTATGAGGACCAAGTCCATGAAGTTTGCAATGTGCATCCTTTCCTGCCTTGGCAGAACACATTGGTTGACAAATTCGAACAACACTTTGTGGTGTGGAATCATCTCATTCTTGTACACAACCTTGGGCTTAATTTCCTCCTATTGTCACCGAATTTTCTGGTAATGGCAAAGGCAGTAGGAAGATTTTCTAGGCTTGTCCACTTGAGCTTTGTATAGTCATTGTACCCCTTAGCAGGTACACCCAAAATTTCTCCCATTTCATTCACATCGAAGATGACTTGCACTCATTTCACTATACTGGTAACCCTTCCATCTTTCACCTCACCATTTTCCATAAACTCAAATTTCATTCCTGACCAACCTGCCATCCATCTGAGGACCATGTCCTTCCAGCCTTGCAATTCCAACTTCTCCAAAAGTAGCACCATTCCTTGCTCCTCCAAGTCCCTAAGGAGCCTACCCTTCAAAATTTTCCTCTAGCCAAACATTGCCATCTTGTCTTTCTTAGTGTCAAAATCATCTTTTTCCTCTCGACTCCATTCGTCTTCTTCAACAATTTTCACTTGTTTTTTCTTCACAACAGACTTGGGTCTTTTTACGAAGGTGGATGGATCAACAGACTTTGACTCTGAAACAGACTTCTTAGTGGAAATCTTGGCTTTCTTGAGTTTGGGATTCAGAACCTCCACTTCTTCAGTCTCATCTTTATCTCGAAGGACTAGGTCCATCTCATCAATTTCATCTACCTCAACAAGCTCATTCATTTTCTTTTTTCCCTTAGCCATTGCGTTTCTTCTACTTTCTTCTACTTTTTTCTAAGGCTTTCTGCAATTCTGCCTCATTCTGCTTTAGCTGACTTTTTGTGGCTCTTCCTCTTATGGGAGGAATTTCAATAGTAACAGAAGGGGCAACCTTCCTTTTCTTGTTTTCCCTAGCGGTGCCAGGGGTTTTAGCCTTTGAACTTCCTTTCTTCTTTTGATTATTACTCTCAGTCACTCTCTTCATTAGGTCTGCGGGTGTTTCCTGTTTAGATGAAACAGGTTCATCCACATTTTCCCCAAGTTGAACCAACCCCTCAGCAGCTTCGCCAGACCCACTTCCTGTTTTCTTTACACTCTCCTCTACTCCAGCATATTTCTCTCCCCAAAGAATCATTGCACTTGTGTCTTTGGTTAAACTAACAGGAGTGGGTGAAGAATCAAACACTCTTTTAACCTTTCCCCTCACAACACTCCTAGCACCATTGCTCTCTTTTTCTTTTCCTTTTTCATTTTTACCACCAACTTCTCCAGACTCTGTAGTTTCAACACCTGCTATAGACCCTACCAGTACAAATCTATTCTCCAAATTTATAGCAACTTCAAAAATTGTATCAGGAGTAACTTTAGGGCCATAAGATACATGTTCAGTTTCGCAAGAAACAATTTCTTCCCCCTCAGTAGCAGATTTGAAGGATTCATCATATTTCTGAGGTTCTTTTTCCCTACTCACTTTCAGTTGATCATTTATTTTCTGCATCTTCTCTCCACCAGCAACAACCTTGCGAGCCATCATTTTTACTCCTTTCTTAGAGGTTGGGGTGTTGGAAGGAGTGGCAGTGGGTGTGGAAGTGGTTTCTTGTGGTGGTGATGAAGGGTTTTCGGGAGTGTTAGCCATTTTTGTGCTTGAGTATGGAAGAAAAGAGAATTGGATTGTGTTTGGAAGATGAAATAAGATTGCGAGTATTTTGACGGCTTGAGAGAGATGAAGTGAGGAATACGATAAGGTTGATCAATTTAAATAGGAGTAATTAATGGGGTAACAACAGCTTTACAGACTTTTAGAAGTCTAATCAAACTGAATTTCAGTTTGGGAAAGATGTTGGAATGTATCCCTAGAATCTAGGTACTTCAATTCGGTTGGGACTTTTGAACGGAACTGGTTCACTTGTAATAGATAAGTCCAAAGGAGTTTGGAATTAGGTAGGACTCTGCTCATGATCCAAATATTATTATTTCAAATTATACAGAGTGTAGAAAACATGCCGATTGATCTTGATGAACCAGGTTCTTCACTGAGATTTCTCTTGTGTAAGTCTAAATTTTCCAAAAAAAGAAAAAATATCATTAGAGATTAATGAGTCATTTTAGTACATGGCACAAGAGTATACTATTAAAATTATGAGACTGAGCAAAATCTAATCTGATTATATACTCCCTGTGTTCCAATTTATGTGAACCTGCTTGACTGGGCACAGAGTTTGAGAAAAAAATGAAGACTTTTGGAATTTGTGGTCCTAAACAAGTCAAAATGGGGGCCAGAGTATTTGTGTGGTTGTAAAAGCTTCTCATTAAGGGTAGAATTGGAAGTTTAAGCTAAGTTGTTTCAAAATTTAGAAAGGGGTCATTCTTTTTGGAGCAGACCAAAAAGGAAATAGGTTCACATAAACTAGAACGGAGGGAGTACAAAAATTACATATTTTCTAACCAAATAATTATTATTTTATTTTATTTTTCATTGTGAATTTTGACCTGGTCTTTTTAGGTAATCTCAATCATCCTTAATTCTAACATGTTCCTTTCAAAGCGATCTTTACTTAGAGCTTTTGTGAAAATGTCAGCTATTTGCTAGTCAGTAGCACAAACTTCCGCAGTGATCAAACCTTTTTCGTAGTTGTCCCTCAAAAATGATGCCTAATATCTTTGTGCTTAGTTCTCTTGTGATAAACCAGGTTCTTGGTCATACTAATTGCACTAGTGCTATCACAAAAGATAGGGATACAACCAACATCAATTCCAAAGTCCATTAATTATTGTTTGATTCACAACAATTGAGCACAATATGAAGTAGCAACAACATACTCAGTTTCGGCAGTAGATAAAGCCACAGAATTTTGCGTTTTGGTGGCCCAAAACACAAGACATGAGCCAAGAAAGCGTGACATACCTGATGTGCTCTTTGTATCCACAATAAAACCTGCATAATCAACATCAACATATCCCACTATTTTAAAATTACTACCTTTTGAATACCATAGACAAAGATCACTGGTGCCTTTAGATATCTCAAAATTCTCTTGACAACAGTCAAGTGAGACTCATTTGGATTTTCTTGAAATCTTGCACAAAGGCCTACACTGAAAACAATGTCAGCCTACTAGCAGTGAGATACAACAATGAGCCAATCATTCCCGATACAACTTCTTATCAACAGATCAAGCAGTTTCGTCTATATCCTACTTTGTAACTATTGCAATGAGAGTGTAAATTTCTTTGGAATCTTCCATTTTAAAGATTTTAAGCAACTCTTTTATATACTTCTACTGATGGATCATAGTTCCATTTGGATTTTGTTTAATTATTTAGCCTAAAAAAATTAAGTTCACCCATCATATGCATTTCAAATTCACTCCCCATTAGTTTAGAAAATTATTTACTTAACTTTTCAGTAGTTGCTCCAAAGATTATATCATCAACATATACCTGAACTACCAAGAAATCTTTTTCTTTTTCTTTCAAGAACAAAGTATTCCCAATTTTACCTCTCTTGTAGTTATGCTCAATCAAAAACTGAAATGACCCGATCGGTCGTTCTGAGCTCTAGCGCGTTGTTTAGCGGTTGAAAGTCATGAACAACTTCATTTCAAGTATTATGACTTGTGCGTATAGTCGGAGCTGAAATTCAGGAAGATCAGAGTTGAATTGAAAGGAGAATATTCATTTCAGAAGCCTTAAGTTGGAAGAATCGACTCAGATTGGAATTTGGAGTAAATGACCTCGGAATCAGGATCTGAAGGTTCCAGCAGGTTCCTATGGTGATTTTGGACTTGGGCGTATGTCCGGATCGGGATTTGGATAACCCGGGAGCGTTTCGGCATATAATGTGGAAGTTAGCATTTTGAAGGAATCTCCTAAGTTTGGCTTGAAGCGCATTTCAGAGATATTGACGTCCGTTTGGGATTTCGAGTCTGGGAATAGCTTCGTATGGTTAATCTGGAGTTTGGAGGCGCGATCGGAAGTGAATTCGGATGTCCGTAGGTCAGTTTGAAGTCATTTGGCTAAAGATAGAAAATTGAAGGTTTTTTGAAGAATCCGACCGAAAGTGGAAAATTTGATATCGGGGTCGGAATGCGATTCCGGAAGTTAGAGCAGGTCCGTAATGTCAAATATGACTTGTGTGCAAAATATGAGGTCAAACGGATGTGATTTGATAGGTTTAGGCATCGAGTGTAGAAGTTTGAAATCCTAAGTTCTTAAAGATTTGGATTGGAGAGCGATTCGTTGTTTCGAGGTTGTTTGATGTGCTTTGAGGCTTCGAGCAAGTCCGTGTTATGTTTTGGGACGGGTTGGTGTAATTGGACGGGATCCCCGGGGCCTCGGGTGGTTAACGGATCAAAAGTTGAGGTTGGAAAAGAGCTGAAGTTGCTGTTATCTGGTGCGACCACACCTGCGAGGCTTTGGCCGCAGGTGCGACCTTGGACGCCGCAAGTGTGAATATTGGCTGGCTGGGCTGGGAATGCAGGTGCGATGAAGTTTTCGCACCTACGAATGCACAGATGCGGAGGAGAGGGTCGCAGGTGCGAGAGTTGCTGGGTTGAGTTAGAGCCGCACCTGCGATGGAATTCCCCCAGGTGCGGAGCCGCCGGAGCGGCTATTGGATCGCATGTGCGAAAATGGCCTGGGCATATTGTTTTTAAAACCGAGAATTGTTGGTCATTTCTTCACTTCTTCTTTGGTTTGGGCAATTTTGGAGGTACTTTAAGAGAGGGTTTTCGTCAGGAATCACGAGGTAAGTAACTCCTTCATATTTCTAAGTTAATACAAGATTATTACATGGATTTGAACATGAAATTTTGGGAAAATTTGGGGTTTTGAAGAAAAACCTAGAAATTTGGTAAAATTGGATTTTAGCCACGAGTTGAGAATGAATATTTGAGTAAATTGTATATTTGGACTAGTAAAGCTATGGGTAGGGTATAGCTTCGAGAAATTTCGAAATACGGGCGCGTGGGCCTGAGGGCATTTTGGTCAATTCTTCGAGCGGAGTTGGGAATTTGTATAATTTGAATTGTTAACAAGTATTAGAGTATATTCTCATTAGTTTGCCGTTATTTATCTAGTTCTGGAGCATTTTGCAATGATTTTAGTCGTCGGGAGGGTTTGGAGGTCGGTTATGGAATTTCGGAGCGAGGTAAGTTTCCTTTATAACTTTGTGAGAGGGAATTTCCCCCATGGGTGAACTAAATGAATAAATGCTTTTATTTGTGGGGGGCTACATACGCACGAGGTGACGGGAGTCCGTGCGTAGCTACTGTTATGCCATGTCCGGGTAGTCTAGGACCCACTAGCATGCCTTACGTGTTGTACATGTGATCCTATCATAATTTTAGGCAGATAATGCTATGGAATTGGTAACTTATTTTCCTAAAAAGGTTAGGGTGTATTCTTCTTAATTATTTGGAAAAAGGATGGATTTCCCCGTGGATTATTGTGTTCCTGGCAAGGTTATTTTATTAAATATTGTTAAAACTTGGCAAACGAATTTCCAGAAAAAAATATTCTAAATACTATCTTCATGTTAAATTAAAGAGAATTTTATCACTTCTATGAGAAACTATTTTCTTGAATAAAATATGGATCTTTTATGTGAATACGTGTACATATGAGCACCTGAGTCGCAGGAAGAATTCGCGAGCAGGCTAGCTGTATTGTTAATATGTTGACCGCGTCGCATGATCGATTCGCGAGCGGGGAAAATAGATGCATCTATGGTTAGAGCCGTTCGACCCTCGGCAGTGCACAGTTTATTATTGTTAGTCCGCATCGTTCGACCCTCGGCATTTCTTGCGCATGATATTTGCTGCGTAGTTGCTATGCTTTTTTTTGCCTTATTACATGCCTGGAATTTTAAGTTGTCAATTGAAATGACAGAGATTGAGAATTATTAAATATTTTGGAGGAAGTTGTTCCTTCCTGTTGATTAGGTTGTTATTTGATTAAATCATACATGTTGATTAATTGGTATTACCATGACGAAGAATTGAAGTGTAAATTTTGGAAAGAGTTGACATTATTTATTCCCGAACTTAATAAATTGCCTATGATAACCATGCTTAGTGTCATATTTGAATAATCTAAATTGACCTATAGCAAGTGTCTAATCTGACCTCTCGTCACTACCTCTCTGAGGTTAGGCGGGATACTTACTGAGTACACGTTGTTTTCGTACTCATACTACACTTGCTGTGCATTTTATTGCACAGGTACCTTCATAGCCTAGTGACTGACTTGGAGACTTGGACGGGCTGCATCATCCGGAGGCGTTCCGCAGCTGACAGAGTCTTCCTCCTATGTATTTGTACTTTATTTTTAGTCCTTGTTCAATTTGTACCTCGGACAAGCTTTGTATGATTGTATAAATCATTATAAGTTGCTCATGCACTTGTATCACCAGGTTCTGGGGATGTGTTGGGATTTAGTCGATTAAAACTGAATTCAACTGTTGTCGTACTTAATTTACGAAGATTTATTTATCTGATTATGAAATGCAGTGAAAGGTAACGATTTCAAAAATGTTAAAACAGAATTTCTTCAACTAATTGAGGTTTGGCTTGCCTAACAGTGGTGTCATGCGCCATCACGACCTATTGAATTTGGGTCGTGACAACATGGTATCAGAGCTCTAGGTTCCCATAGGTTTCACGAGTCATGAGCAAGTCTAGTAGAGTCTTGCGGATCGGTACGGAGACGTCTGTACTTATCTTTGAGAGGCTACAGGGTTGTTAGAAGTACTTCCCTTCTTGATTCCTCATCGTGCGATTTGATTCCTCTGAGGCTTATGCCTATATTTCTTCCTAATCAATCTTATACGTCGTGAAGCGCTTCCTATAATCGAAAGTTTGAGGAATTGTAATGGTACTACAGATATGGTGCGTGATGTTTTCCATTCATAGTTGATTAGGCTATTGTTGTCGCCGTGCAGAAGAATATTATGTTATTTCAGCTCAGTAGCTGTGTTTCTGAGAGCCTTGAGGCTATGCTCAGATCGTGGTGATGTTTCCGATTGGTTATCACACGGTGTTGGTATGGTGGTAGAATGCTTGCCCATATGTTGGGTTGATGAATGGATTGAAGGGAGGTCTTCTCAGAGTGTGGTTTGAGATTTCGATATTTTAATTCCGGCAATGGAAAGGAATTTGGACTATGAATGGTCCGGTTCGGATTGACAAAGTAGTAAGACTTGGTGTATTCAATTGAGGTGGAATATTCACCTGTGTTGTGATATCATCGTCATTAGTCGAATGGAATGTGATAAGCTCATCTGCGCTATGGTTTCTTCGGTGGCATTGGGTCACAGTGTGGTCAAATAGTATTGAAGAAGCGAATGTCATAGACCGTGGTGTGCGGTGGTCAAAGTATTGAATGAGCGTTTCAAATTAAAGTAGCTCGAGGAAGATGATCTTCGGGGAGTCAAAGTTATGGCGATCTGCTGGTTTAGGTGTTGCAAAGGATGATATGTAAATGAGGCCGCAATTTAGAAGCATGCGATGAAGGAAGTCATGTGAAAAGTTTTAGGTGGCGGCCAAATCTTTAATGTCAGGCATCAGAGATGGAAGTCGGGCAGTTTCTAAAAGGAATGAGTTCAACAAAGTGGGAGAGTGGCAGCGTAGCATATGAGTTTAGCGGTAAGACAACTGCCTATCTTGAGGAGAAGTTTGGAGTAATTTGAGAATTTTAGTGGACGAGGATTAGGTCCACGAGCTTAATCTGAAATGTTGGTTATTCAGCAGAAGGTTGGATGCAACATAGAGAAGTTGTTAGGGATGAAGACTGGACGCAATGTGGCGGTGAATTTGAAGATGTTGTGGTGCATTTAGTAGAGGTCCATGAGGAGCGAACATATAAGCAAGGTTGGTGAATGAGAGCAGGCTTGGGATGGGGTATTGCTGTTGTAGAGGGTGTGCAGCGTAGCGTTGTTAAACGGGTTGGTTGAGCAAGATCATGTTAGCAAAGGAGAAAGGATCTCAGCAGGGTCTGGAGTGGTGCAATTATGTAGCTTCGGGCTAAGTGGGGAGTCCCACCACGTGCAGTTGTGTTGTAGGATTGTGTTCTCATGGGGTTGAGGATTGTCGGCGTAATGGCAAGTTGTTTCAGCTAAGGGAAAGGAGTAGAATGGTGATTATGCATGGGATTTGATGAATATGTGCACAAGTAGGTCCTATTGGACCAGGGTTGGGCTTCAAAAGGTTCAGTATTTATGCTTAAGGCAGAGGCAAGTTGTAAGGGCAGTGACTCAGTCACGTACTTCATTGAGAGGATGTTCATATTCTAGAAGAGCCTTGGATTTGATTGTATTCGGGGCCAGTCAGAGTGGGTGACTCTCAATAGCGGTCCTAGTGAATTCAAAGGTTAAGGAATGCGGTATCTAAGGATTTTGAGCAGCTGTGTGAGTAAGGATCGAGCTTTTGTAGCGTAGATGCTGAGAAAGGGGAAAAAGTTAGAGTGTTCTATGTTATTGTTGGCATGCATGATAGTATTGGAGGAGTGAGAGAAATAAACTCCGGATCGTACATATGGTTATTGGAAGGGTATGAGACGGGCTTCGGGATTTAGGCAGCACGGTCTCGTGAATCAGGGTCACTCGGTAAGAGTGAGGGATTGAGTTGCTATGAGTTGAAGGGAGCTACTATCATCTCTGAGGAAATAAAAGATGACTAAAAGGAAGATAGATTTGGTTAGCCATGGTTGAAATGGCACAGGTGCAGCAATGATCAGTACATTCGGTGTGATTGTGTGTGGTTATGATTCTCATGAATTGAGGTAAGTAAAAGGTTTTCTATATAATGAAGTGTTCACCCTAGTAGTGGTTCAGGAGTTATGGTGGAATTCCTATGCTATTTCATATTGGCATGTTAGGTGCCGTAAGCGGTATGCAATTGGAACTAAGAATCGAGATTGCGGTTCGGTGTTAACAAGGACGTCATGAGCTCGGAGGAGCAAGAACGAGGGATTTGAATGTTTAGAATGAGCTGATATTGTCTTCAGTGTTACCTGAGATTGATGTTCGGTGAAAGAGGATTTGTACCCTGATCATGGGTTCTTGAATGGTTTTACAGCATTAGTGTAGTCGGTGGTATGGATGTGCAGACTGGTTTCTTGTGTGGAAGGACGCGGGAGTGTGACCACGGGAAGATTGTATAAGTGTAACATGTAGTCACCTAAGGGATTGAAAGGATTAGACCAAGTATAAAGGAATGTAATATCGCTTAACTGAGAATTTATGCCTGGAAGGCGTTCAGTTCAGTCGATAGTGGATTATCGGGTGTCTGTCCCGGCTATGATGGTGGTTCTTGTTATTATGAGAAGGATCGGGGTATTATGGACCCAGGTGAGGCTGTTAGCTTAGTTCAGTGCAAGCGGAATCGATTTGAAGTGTGTTACTGGATTTAAAACAAGATTTTGGGGTTCATACGAGTCAGGTGTGTTCATTTCAGTATAGCGCTCCGCAGAGAAAGAGTGTTGGAATATCAGATGTTATTTCATCTTCGTTGATTCAGGTATATTGTGATTGTGCCGTGTAAGTTGTGAAACGGCTTGATTATTTCTTATGTGTTGAGATTCCGCGTAGTGATGTGGTTATGTGAGTAGAGTGGCTCTTGAGATTCAGGTTATATATATCGCACCTCAGTTGTGCTTGAGTTTGTAGCATATGGCCTTACCAGTCTCCCCAGAAGGGTATTATGCACCTAGCGTGCTTGTGATCGGTATTCAATGATTTGTAATAATGAGCAATTAAGCTTCGTGTATATCTCCTTATGTGAATTCTATGATGGGACCGGGTGGAACGTGGCCACGGGTATGTTATTTGGATGGGGTTGCACGCCGCAACAGTGTGATGATGAGTAAGGTTCCTGTATTTATTTTCTTATGTTATATTTCCTATTTTTCTGAAGGAAGTTATATTAGTTGCGTGAGTTGAGTAGTCTTTTTCTGAGTCATTTCGTATGTATCATGTTCGAGTTGTGGCCTATTGGCGCATTTTGGCATTGTGTGTGATTGTTGGTCATGTATGGGATGATTCTCTATTTGAACAGTTCATACTGGGTGAGACGAGATTATTGGATCAGGGGTCAAGTTTGATGAGATTATGTGAAGTAAGCTTCAGGACAATCACCATTATTTGGTTTGCAATGAGATGATAATCTAAGTCAAGAGAAAAGATTTTAATGTTTGGTTAACTCTGCAATTGGTTAGGAATTTCTACATATCTCCTCCGTTGTGGTGGTATCGCCAGCGTTATAGCAGAATGTATGTATGTATCTTATAAGGTGCTTTGAGAGCATCAATTTCGTAGAATTCTGGCTATTAAGGTTTAGGGAGCGTCATCGTAGTCAGAACATGGATTATGCGGTGTATGGTGCCGATTCAGCAAGGTACGCAGTTGTGTTCTGGAGCCTCGTGTGGTAATTGATACGGTGTTCATATATTAGAACAGGCATGGCAGAGAATTTCAGGGGTTGGAACTGAGCCCTGAGCTTATTGTATGAATAAAGGGAGGATATCTTCAGATTTGATCAAGATTACGTACTCAACTGGGTTGTGGTAGAACGTACAGGTGCACGAGGTGCTAAACAACGATTTCAGATAACCCAAGAGAAGTTCTTGGCATGTTCGAGGACGAACGTCTGTTTAAGTGGGGGAGAATGTAACGACCCGATCGGTCGTTGTGAGCTCAAGCGCGTTGTTCAGCGGTTGGAAGTCATGAACAACTTCATTTCAAGTATTATGACTTGTGCGTATAGTCGAAGTTGAAATTCAGGAAGATCGGAGTTGAATTGAAAGGAGAATATTCATTTCAGAAGCCTTAAGTTGGAAGAATCGACTCAGACTGGAATTTGGAGTAAACGATCTCGGAATCAGGATCTGAAGGTTCCAGCAGGTTCGTACGGTGATTTCAGACTTGGGCGTATGTCCGGATCGGGATTTGGATAACGCGGGAGCATTTCGGCGTATAATGTGGAAGTTAGCATTTTGAAGGAATCTCCTAAGTTTGGCTTGAAACACATTTCAAAGATATTGACGTTCGTTTCAGATTCCGAGTCTGGGAATAGCTTCGTATGGTGAATCTGGAGTTTGGAAGCGCGATCGGAAGTGAATTCGGATGCCCGGAGGTCAGTTTGAAGTCATTTGGCTAAAGATAGAAAATTGAAGGTTTTTTGAAGAATCCGATCGGAAGTGGAAAATTTGATATCGGGGTTGGAATGTGATTTCAGAAGTTAGAGGAGGTCTGTAATGTCAAATATGACTTGTGTGCAAAATATGGGGTCAAACGGACATGATTTAATAGGTTTCGGCATCGAGTGTAGACGTTTGAAATCCTAAGTTCTTAAAGATTTGGATTGGAGAGTGATTCGTCATTTCGAGGTTGTTTGATGTGCTTTGAGGCTTCGAGCAAGTCCGTGTTATGTTTTGGGACGGGTTTGTGTAATTGGACGGGGTCCTGGGGGCCTCGGGTGGATTCCGAGTTGTTAACGGATCAAGGGTTGAGGTTGGAAAAGAGCTGAAGGTTCTATCCTCTGGTGTGACCGCACCTGCGAGGCTTTGGCCACAAGTGCGGAGCCGCAGGTGCGGCCTTGGACGCCTCAGGTGCGAGTATTGGCTGGCTGGGCTGGCAGCGCAGGTGCGATGAAGTTTCCGCAAATGCGAAAGCGCAGATGCGGAGGAGAGGGTCGCAGGTGCGAGAGTTGCTGGGTTGAGTCAAAGCCGCACCTGCTATGGAATTTCCGCTAGTGCGTAGCCGCAGGAGCGACTATTGGACCGCAGGTGCGAAAATGGCCTGGACAAATTGTTTTTAAAACCGAGAATTGTTGGTCATTTCTTCACTTCTTCTTTGGTTTGGGCGATTTTGGAGGAGCTTCAAGAGAGGGTTTTCGTCAGGAATCACGAGGTAAGTAACTCCTTCATATTTCTAAGTTAATACAAGAATATTACATGGATTTGAACATGAAATTTTGGGGAATTTTGGGGTTTTGAAGAAAAACCTAGAAATATGGTAAAATTGGATTTTAGCCACGAGTTGAGCATGAATATTTGAGTAAATTGTATATTTGGACTAGTAAAGCTATGGGCAGGGTATAGCTTCGAGAAATTTCAGAATCTGGGCGCGTGGGCCCGAGGGAATTTTGGTCAATTCTTCGAGCGGAGTTGGGAATTTCTATAATTTGAATTGTTAACAAGTATTAGAGTATATTCTCATTAGTTTGCCGTTATTTGGCTAGTTCTGGAGCATTTTGCAACGATTCGAGTCGTCGGGAGAGTTTGGAGGCTGGTTATGAAGTTTCGGAGCAAGGTAAGTCTCCTTTCTAACTTTGTGAGGGGGAATTTCCCCCATAGGTGAACTAAATGAATAAATGCTATTATTTGTGAGGGGATACATACGCACGAGGTGACGGAGTCCGTGCGTAGCTACTGTTATTCCATGTCCGTGTAGTCTAGGACCCACTAGCATGCCTTACGTGTTGTACATGTGATCCTATCATAATTTTAGGGAGATAATGCTATGGAATTGGTAACTTATTTTCCTAAAAAGGTTAGGGTGTACTCTTCTTAATTATTTAGAAAGAGGATGAATTTCCCCGTGGATTATTATGTTCATGGCAAGGTTATTTTATTGAATATTGTTAAAACTTGGCAAAAGAATTTCCAGAAAAAATATTCTAAATACTATCTTCATGTTTAATTAAAGAGAATTTTATCACTTCTATGAGAAACTGTTTTCTTGAATAAAATATGGATCTTTTATGTGAATACGTGTACATATAAGCACCTGAGCCGCAGGTATGATTCGCGAGCAGGCTAGCCGTATTGTTAATATGTTGACCGCGTCGCTTGATCGATTTGCAAGCGGGGAAAATAGAATGCATCTATGGTTCGAGCCGTTCGACCCTCGGCAGTGCACATTTTATTATTGTTGGTCCGTGCCGTTCGACCCTCGGCATTTCTTGCGCATGATATTTGCTGCGTAGTTGCTATGCTTTTTTTTGCCTTATTACTGGCCTGAAATTTTAAGTTGTCAATTGAAATGACAGAGATTGAGAATTATTAAATATTTTGGAGGAAGTTGTTCCTTCCCGTTGATTAGGTTGTTATTTGATTAAATCACCCATGTTGATTAATTGGTATTACCATGACGAAGAATTTAAGTGTAAATTTTGGAAAGAGTTGACGTTATTTATTCCTGAACTTAATAAATTGCCTATGATAACCATGCTTAGTGTCACACTTGAATAATCTAAATTGACCTATAGCAAGTCTTAATCTGACCTCTCGTCACTACCTCTCTGAGGTTAGGCGGGATACTTACTGAGTACACGTTGTTTTCGTACTCATACTAAACTTGTTGTGCATTTTGTTGCACAGGTACCTTCATAGCCCAGTGACTGACTTGGAGACTTGGACGGGCTGCATCATCCGGAGGCGTTCCGCAGCTGACAGAGTCTTCCTCCTATGTATTTGTACTTTATTTTTAGTCCTTGTTCAATTTGTACCTCGGACAAGCTTTGTATGATTGCATAAATCCTTAGAAGTTGCTCATGTACTTGTGTCACCAGGTTCAGGGGATGTGTTGGGATTTAGTCAATTAAAACTGAATTGAACTGCTGTCGTACTTAATTTACGAAGATTTATTTATCTGATTATGAAATGCAATAAAAGGTAAAGATTTCAAAAATGTTAAAACATGAATTTCTTCAACTAATTGAGGTTTGGCTTGCCTGACAGTGGTGTACGACGCCATCACGACCTATAGAATTTGGGTCGTGACAAAAACTTTGAGAATATTTCATATCATGCTCTTGGAGCCTGCTTGAACCCATAAAGTGCCTTGTCAAGCTTTTACACGTGATCAAGACTGTCACAACTCAAATTTCCACTGTCGGATCGTGATGGCGACTAATGCTGCACTTGTTAGGCTAACCAACATTAGAGGTTTGCAACGTGAAAATCTTAAAATATATACGGAGAATCAATACAACCCAACACATGAAAATAAAATAAGAAGCGAAATTTATATAAAGATACTCCGCGATTAATATTGATAGGTCTAACTACCCATGATATGGTGTCACAACTCATGGACTACTATGATTAACTACAAGTATTTGTCTGAAAGAAAGAGGTACAACTGTTTATGAACTAATAAAACAGTAAATAAAGATATCGGAGGGGACTCCAGGAATCTGCGGACGTCGGCAAATCTACCTCGGGTCTTCTACGCGAAAGTCAGCTACGAACTCAGGATCAGCTCGGACCAACACCTGGATCTGCACAAAAGAGTGCAGAGTGCAGAATCAGTACAACCGACCCCATGTACTGGTAAGTGTCGAGCCTAACCTCGGCGAAGTAGGGACGAGGCTAGGACATGACACCCACATATAACCTGAACAGTATAATCATGCTAGTGGAAATAACAGCAAATGGAGTGAGAATAATGAAAAGACAGAATTAAACAATAATCCGTAAATAAATTAAGCAATTAAATCAACAAGGAAAACTGCACGGCATCACCCTTCGTGTTTTTACTCTCAACCTCACCAAATAATAAAAAGAATGGCACAATATCACACTTTGTGCATTAAACCTCTCATAATATACATGGCATCACCCTTCGTACTTTATCACTCATAAATCATGGAACGACATCACCCTTCATGCATTAGCACTCATATATCATGGCACGACATCACCCTTCGTGCTTTACACTCTTCCTCGCAATATAAATAATGCATGCATGACATCACCCTTCATACTTTACTCTCCTCCTCACAAATCACATAATCAACAACAACGGATAAATCAAAGTTTCACAAAGAAGCCAGTACATTATCAATGATTAATACGACAATGTGAATCTCAACCTTGAACCAATACACAAAAATTACAAAATCTCAGTGAAACCAGATATAAGTTACCCAACATTTCAAATCACAACACTAAACATGGATAGTATGATTAAAGACTGCAAACTTTACAAAGAATAGACTTTCAATCGCATGCTATGACTCAACAGCAACGCATAGGTGCTCGTCACCTCATCTATACATCGTATTCAACAACCAAGAACGTAGCAAATAAACACATAATACATATTCCCTCAAGCCAAAGTTAGATACGCCACTTACCTCGATCCGCATGCCACTCACTTCTCAAATACCGTTTTTCCTTTAGAATTCACCTCCAACCCACCCATATCTAATCATAATTAGCTTAATATCATCAATTATTGCTAAAGGAATCAACTTTAATTAATAATCACAGATTTCCCGAATTTTCCCGAAAATAGTCAAAAATCGACCGCGGGCCCGCTTGGTCCAAACTCGAGGTTCGGACCAAAATTCGTTTACCCATTCACCCACGAGCCCGAATATCTAATTAATTTCGGAATCCGACCCCAAACTGAGGTCTAAATCCCCAAATTGTAAAATTCCCAATTCCCCCAAAATCCCTAATTTCTACCCTTAAAGAACAAAATGAAAGACTAGGAATTCATTAAATGATGATGGAAAAAATCGAAGAAAACAAGTTAAAAAGTGAAAACCTAAGACTGGGTGTCGAAATCCCTCTTCAAGAATTGCCCTAGGTTGATTTCTAATGAAGGAGTTATGAAACATTTGAAAAAGTTCCGTGTTGGTTCTGTTTTAATACACAGGCGTCGGACCTTCTTCGCGTTCGCGAGGGGTCTGACGCGATCGCGAAGCAGCGACTCTAGTAGCCTTCGCGTTCGCGTACGTTTATTCCCACCAACCTCGGCATTCGCGAGCCTTGTGCCGCATTTGCGAAGAGTATGATTCCCCTCCCCAAGGTCCCAATGCTTCACGTTCGTGGTAGCCTGGTCGCGTTGGCGAAGGGTAATGCCCCCAACGCTCCGCGTTCGCGACCAGCCCTTTGCATTCGCGTAGAATAAAGTCTCCCTCAGGAAAGTTTACTCTTCGCGTTCCCGTGAGAAGCTTTTCAAACGCGAAGATGAAAACCAGCAAGTGCTGAAGCTGCAGAAAAACCAGAATTTTCCTAAGTCCAAAACTTCCCAAAGCCTATCTGAAACTCACCCAAGCCCTCGGGCTCCAAACTAAACGACACAAGTCTTAAAACATCAAAAGGACTTGCTCGTGCCATCAAATCGCCAAAAGAACCCCTAAAGCTACCGATTTACCATCAAAATCAATGATATTCTCAAGAACACTTAAAGTTACTATTTTTCTCAACCGAAGGTCCGAATCACGTCATATAAACTCCGTTTCTCACCAAATTTCAGAGACATGATTTAGGTATTATAACTGACATGTACCGGGATATGAAACCAAAATACGGGCCCGATACTATCAAAGTCAAGCATTAAGCACATACTTTAAAACCATTAATTTTCTGAAATTAAACTTTAGTAAAAAATTAATTTCTCGGGCTAGGGATCTCGGAATTTAATTCAGGGCATACGCCAGTTCCCATATTTTACTACGGACCCACATGGACATTCGCAACGCGAGCCCGATCCATTTACTCAAAACGTTGTCCAAAGTCCACTAAAATCATTTTTAATATCTAAAAATTATTATTTTTCTATTTTCCACATAAAGGCTTTTCGAAATTAAGCCCGGTCTACGCACGCAAATTGAGGAAGATAAATATAAGAGTTTTAAGGTTAGCGAGCGTGAAATAAAGTCAAAAAACACAAGATGACCCCTTGGGTCATCACAATTGTCACAACCCGAATTCCCGCCGTCGGGACCGTGATGGCACCTAACGCTTCACTTGCTAGGAAATACAACATTAGAGGTTTGCAACATAACAATCCTATAAAATATAGAGAACCACTAAAACTCAATACATGATAATTAAAGTAAGAAATGAAATTTGCATAATAATATCGCACATGTGAAATCTCTATGTCTAGCTACCCATGATCTGGAGTCACAATTCACAGACTACTATGATTAACTACAAGTATTTGGCTGAAAGAAAGAGGTACAACTATATGTGAACTAAATAAAATAGTGAATGATATATAGGAGAGGTCTCCATGAATCTGCGGAGTCGACAGATCTTCCTCGGGTCTCTTGTGCAAAAGACAGCTACGATCTGGACAGAAAGTGCAGAGTGCAGTATCAGTACAACCGACCCCATGTATTGGCAAGTGTCGAGCCTAACCTCGGCGAAGTAGTGATGAGGCTAGGACACGACACCTACATATAACCCGAACAACATAATCATGGTAGTGGAAATAATAGAAAATAAAGAAATAAAGTAGAAAATAATGGGAGGGGACATACAATGGGGGATTTCAATATAAGGAGTGAGAAAAAAAACAATAATTTAAACAGTGCACGACATCACCCTTCGCGCTTTTACTATCAACCTCACCAAATAAATAAATAAATAAATAGAACGACACGACATCACCCTTCGTGCTTTATCACTCATAAACCATAGCACGGTATCACCCTTCGTGCTTTAACACTCACATATCATGCACGACATCACCTTTCGTGCTTTACACTCTTCATCGCAATATAAATAATGCATGCACGTCATCATTCTTCGTGCTTTACACTCCTCCTCACAAATCACCGATTCAACAACAGCAGATAAATAGAAGTTCACAAAGAAGCCAGTACTTTATCAACGATTAATACCACAATGTGAATCTCGACCTTGAACCAATACTCAAAAATTACCAAATCTCAGTGAAACCAGATATAAGTCACCCAACGTTTCAAATAAGAACACTAAACATGGATAGTATGATTAAAGACTAGAAAATTAACAAAGAATAGACTTCCACTCGCATGCTATGACTCAAAACCAACGCATAGATGCTCGTCACCTCACCTATACATCGTATTCTACAACCAAACACGTAGAAAATAAACACATAATACCTATTCCCTCAAGCCAAAGTTAGACACGACACCTACCTCGATTCGCAGGCCACTCACTACTCAAGCACTTTTCCCTCAGAATTCACGTCCTTCCCACTTGTATCTAGTCACAAATAGCTAATGCCATCAATTATCGCTAAAGGAATCAACTTTAATGAATAATTAAAGATTTTCCAAATTTCCCTCCCAAAAAAGTCAAAATTTGATCCCGGGCCCGCTTGGTCCAAACTTGCGGTTCGGACCAAAATCCGTTTACCCACGAGCCCGAATATGTAATTAGTTCCGAAATTCAACCCCAAATTGAGGTCTAAATCCCCAAATTTCTACAATTCCCAATTCCCCCAAAATCTCTAATTTCTACCTTTAAAGAACAAGGTTAAAGACTAAGAATTCATTAAATGATGATGGAAATCGAAGAAAACAAGTTGAAAAGTGAAAACCTATAATGGGTGTCGAAATCCCTCTTCAAGAATCACCCTAGGTTGAGTTCTAATAAAGGAGTTGTGAAATTTTTGAAAAGTCGCGTGCTGGTTCTGTTTGAATACATAGACGTCAGACCTTCTTAGCATTCGCGAGGGGTCTGACGCGATCGCGAAGCAGCGGCTCTAGTAGCCTTCGCGTTCGCGAAGGCTTATTCCCACCAGCCTCCGCGTGTTTGCGAAGAGTATGATTCCCCTCCCCCAGGTCCCAATGCTTCACGTTCGCGGTATCCTGGTCGCGTTCCCAAAAATTAATGCCCACCATGCTCCGCGATCGCGACCAGCCCTTCGTGTTTGCGTATAAGAAAGTCTCCCTCGGGAAAGTTTACTCTTCGCGTTCGCGTGAGAAGCTTCGCGAACGCGAAGATGGAAACCAGCAAGTGCTGAAGCTGCAGAAAATCCAAAAATTTTCTAAGTCCAAAACATCCCGAAGCCTATCCGACACTCACCCGAGCCCTCGGGGCTCCAAACCAAACATGCACACAAGTCTAAAAATATCATACGAACTTGCTCGTGCGATCAAATCACCAAAATAACACCTAAAGCTACGAATTTAGCATCAAAATCAATGTAATTCTCAAGAACACTTAAAGTTATTATTTTTCTCAATCAAAGGTCCGAATCACGTCATAAACTCCGTTTCTCACCAAATTTTACAGACATGGTTTAGATATTATAACGGACTTGTACCACGCTCCGTAACCAAAATACAGGCTTGATACCATCAAAGTCAAGCATTAAGCACATTCTTTAAAACCATTAATTTTCTGAAATTCAATTTTAGTCAAAAATTCATTTCTCGGGCTAAGGATCTTGGAATTCGATTCCGGGAAAATGCCCAGATCCCATATTTTACTACGAACCCATCAGGACCGTCGGAACACGGGCCCAGGTCAGTTTACTCAAAACGTTGACCAAAGTCCACTAAAATCATATTTAATATCTAAAAATTATTATTTTTCTATTTTCCACATAAAAGTTTATCGGAATACGCCCGTTCTACGCACGCAAATCGAGGAGTATAAATATAAGATTTGTAAGGCTAACGAGCGTGGAATAAAGTCCAAAAATACAAAATGACCCCTTGGGTCATCACAATGGTCACAACCCGAATTCCCACCGTCGGGACCGTGATGGCGCCTAACGCTGCACTTGCTAGGCAAGCCAACATTAGAGGTTCGCAACGTAAAAATCCTATAAAATACGGAGAACCACTACAACTCAACACATGATAATTAAAGTAAGAAACGAAATTTACATAATAATATCGCGCATATGAAATCTATATGTCTAGCTACCCATGATCTGGAGTCACAATTCACGGGCTACTATGATTAACTACAAGTATTTGGTTGAAATAAAGAGGTACAACTGTTTGTGAACTAAATAAAACAGTAAATGAATATATAGGATAGGACTCCATGAATCTGCGGACGTCAACAGATCCACCTCAAGTCTCCTGCGCAAAAGACAACTACGATCCCAGAATCAGCTCAGACCGATACCTGGATCTGCACAGAAAGTGCAGAGTGCAGTATCAGTACAACCGACCCCATGTACTGGTAAGTGTCGAGCCTAACATCATCAAAGTAGTGACGGGCCTAGGACACGACACCCACATATAACTTGAACAGTATAATCATGCTGGTGGAAATAACAGAAAATAAAGAAATAAAGCAGAAAATAATGGGAGGGGACATACAGTGGGGGATTTCAATATAAGGAGTGAGTATAACGAAAAGACATAATTTAAACAGTAATTCCAAAACAAATTAAGCAATTAAAACTGCATGGAATCACCCTTTGTGCTTTTGCTCTCAACCTCACCAAATAAAGAAATAGAACGGCACGACATCACCCGTCGTGCATTAAACCTCTCATAATATACGCAACATCACCCTTCGTGCTTTATCACTCATAATTCATGGCTCCGCATCACCCTTCGTGCATTAACACTCACATATCATGGCACGACATCACCTTCGTGCTTTACACTCTTCCTCGCAATTTAAATAATGCATGCACGATATCATCCTTCGTGCTTTACACTCCTCCTCACAAATAACAGATTCAACAACAATGGATAAATAAAAGTTACACAAAGAATCCAGTACTTTATCAATGATTAATACCACAATGTGAATCTCAACCTTGAACCAATAATCGAAAATTACCAAATCTCAACGAAACCAGATATAAGTAACCCAACATTTCAAATAATAACACTAAACATGGATAGTAAGATTAACGACTACAAAATACACAAAGAATAGACTTTCACTCGCATGTTATGACTCAAAACAATGCATAGATGCTCGTCACCTCACATATACATCGTATTCAACCACCAAGCACTTAGAAAATAAACACATAATACCTATTCCCTCAAGCCAAAGTTATACACGACACTTACCTCGATTCACAGGCCACTCATTACTCAAGCACCGCTTTTCCCTTAGAATTCACCTCCGACCCACTCGTATCTAGTCACAACTAGCTTAATGCCATCAATTATCGCTAAAGGAATCAAGTTTAATGAATAATTAGAGATTTTCCAAATTTTCTAAAACAAAAAGTCAAAAACTGACCCTGGGCCCAATTGATCCAAACTCGAGGTTCGGACCAAAAGTTGTTTACCCATTCACCCACGAGCCCGAATATGTAATTAGTTCTGGAATCCGACCCCAAATTGTGGTCTAAATCCCCAAATTTCTAAAAAACCCAATTCCCCTAAAATCCCTAGTTTCTACCCTTAAAGAAAAAGATTAAAGACTAGGAATTCATTAAATGATGATGGAAATCGAAGAAAACAAGTTAAAAAGTGCAAACCTATGATTGGGTGTCGAAATCCCTCTTCGAGAATCACCCTAGGTTGAGTTCTAATGAGGGAGTTGTGAAATTTTTTAAAAGTCCCGTGCTGGTCGTATTTTAATACATAGGTGCCAGACCTTATTCGCGTTCGCGAGGGGTCTGACGCGATCGCGAAGCAGCGGCTCTAGTAGCCTTCGCATTCGCGAAGGCTTATTCCTACTAGTCTCTGCATTGCGAGCCTTGTGCCGCATTCGCGAAGAGTATGATTCCCCTCCCCCAGGTCCCAATGCTTCGCGTTCGTTGTAGCCTGGACGCGTTCGCAAAGGGTAATGCCCCCAACGCTCCGCGTTCGCGACCAACCCTTTGCGCTCGCGTAGAAGAAAGTCTCTGTCAGGAAAGTTAACTCTTTGCGTACACATGAGAAGCTTCACGAACGCGAAGATCGAAACCAGCAAGTGCTGAAGCTGCAAAAAAAACTAGAATTTTCCTATGTCCAAAACATCCCGAAGCCTATCAGAAACTCACTGGAGCCCTCGATGCTCCAAACCAAACATGCACACAAGTCTGAAAATATCATACGGACTTGCTCGTGCGATCAAATCATCAAAATGACTAAAGTTATGGATTTAGCATCAAATCAATTAAATTCTCAAGAACACTTAAAGTTACTATTTTTCTCAACTGAAGGTCCGAATCACGTCATATAAACTCTGTTTCTCACGAAATTTCATAGACATGGTTTAGATATTATAACAGAACTGTACCGGGATCCGGGACCAAAATATGGGCCTGATACCATCAAAGCCAAGCATTAAGCACATACCTTAAAACCATTAATTTTCTGAAATTCAATTTTAATCAAAAATTCATTTCTCGGGCTAGGGATCTCGGAATTCGATTCCGGGCATACGCCCAGATCTCATATTTTACTGCAGATCCACCGGGACCATTAGAACATGGGTTCGGGTCCGTTTACTCAAAACTTTTTAACATAGAATTAGATTCTCAGTCAAAGCTATTTTAAGAAGTACACGGGCTTCTGATAACCAAGGAAATTAACTAATAATAGGAATTAGACTTGTAAATAAGAGAGAGATAAGAAAGAAATAAGATCGCATAAAAGTAAGTATATTTCATTAGTGGTTCGACTGTGTCCATACAAATGAGATTTCACTCCCTTTTATAGGGAATTTCTTAATATAATGTCTACTCTTCTTAATGATTGAGCATTAATGACTAATAATATCATTAATGTAACGTTACAATTAGTAATCGTAATTGTTGCGTAAAGATAATGTAACATTTAGCTCTTTGATTGAAGATATTTGAATATGCCCTTTATTCTGCCCTGGTTCATTCTGACCATGTCTCTTCAACTCCCCTATTAGACTGGAGCTCCCGCTTCTAATTGTCTCGTGTGTATGTTGTTCTGTTCCTCTTTGTCTCATATCTCTTTCTAAATTCCTGACTAGTTGTCATGTTTCCATTGCTCCACGTTGATTTCTTTGTCATCAGAAATATTATACGTGTGAAGTCTATTTTTTACCAATACATATAGTCCCCCCACTTACCATTTAGTTATCAATGAAATATTTGGTAAGTGGATACTCATTTACGGCGGGAATTTTTTGCTACCATTTAACTCGTATCATTGCATCCGTCTCTGAATGTATGTGTGGCTTGTCACTTCCATTTAATGCTCGTGCCACATGGCATTCTCGGATTGATTCTGCAATTCATCAGCGCCTTTTAGGGATTTTTGCGGCTGCATCAGTCACAAAATGACAATTTTAATTATGACTTTCACATCAATATTTTTTTCATTTTTTGACGGTTGCCTTTGAGTATAAATACCCTTTTTCTACCTTTGATTTTACGAAAAACTTCTAGCTTTGCTTCATTGCTTGTAAATTCCTCTTTCACACAAATATGTCTTCTTCAAATCATGAACCCAAGAAAGTAATTATAGTAGACGAACTATCTCCTTCTTCTGCTCCAATCCGGAGTAGGAGGGGCGGTAGACTAAGGAGCTTGAGTTCTACACCTTCTAGGAGTTCTTCTTCTCCACGTAGCATTACTCCTCCACCATATTCTAGGGCTAATGTTTCTTCATCTTCTTCTAGGGCTAGAGCTTCTATATCTTCTTCTAAGAGTAGAGAATCTAACGAACCACTTCGCGAGCCAAAAGTTGACGAGATTGTTCATGTTGAGTTTTCTTTTGTAAAGGATAGTGAGGCCATAAGAAAACAACTTTCTTCCATGACATCTCATTGTATTGGTAAAAATGAGCTTCACACGTGTAATAACTATGATGACTCAGCAATCTACGTGGAACAATGAAAACATGACAAATCGATGGAACTTCATGGAGAGGTATGAGACAAAGAGGCACGAAATAGCATACCCACAGGAGAATCATGTACGAGAATCTTAACCTAATTAAGGAGATGAAGAGGCGCGAGCAAGATGAATCTAGGCAGAATCGGAGATCTTCAATTAATGAGCCAAACGTTACACAACCTTCACGCAACAGTTACGGTTAATCATTGTTACGTTATATTAATGCCATTATTAGTCATTAATGCTCAATTACTAAAAGGGCAGACGTTATATTAAGCAATTCCCTATATAAGGGAGTAAAATATAACTTGTAAGGACACATTCGAACTACTATTGCAATACACTTACTTTTTGTGCTTCTTACTGCTTTCCAATTACAAATTTACTTGCGATTATTAGCTTATTCTCTGGTTATCAGAAACCCGTGTTCTTCCTAAAATAACTTTGGCAAAGAATCCAATTCTTTGGTTAAACAAATTGGTTCCGTTACCGGGAAACTGATAATCTTTGTTTAATTTCAAATTACATTCTTTGAATTATGTTGAATGCCAATGACAATAATCAATAGAGAATTGGAACTCCAGTTCCATCACTTTCAGGAACCCCAAGGGGCTCAAGGGAGAATTCCCCAGACAGATCCAGGGCTCAAAACAATAATAACAATGCAAATGAACAAACAGGAGAACAAGATCAGGTGAAGCAAATGGTTTGTGAATACGTGACTCAAGCTTTACAAGCTTTTATGAGAGGATTACCAGCTGCATCACCTGCGCCACCTCCTAACAACACCACAACTATGGAAAACCCACAATCTGGGTTAGCAAACTCAGGAAGCGGAGGTGCTCTAAATGAGTCCCTTGAAGCAAGACCAGGTATGTCCAATAACCCAGAGTTACAATATTTATTACTAACCTTACAAAAATAGGTGAAGGAACAAAACGATCAAATTGAGCAAATCCCTGGAGTACCACCTGTCATTAAAGGCATTGATGTTGATAGATATTCTTAACAACCTTGGAAGCCAAGTGCAGCACCCTTGCCTATCCCCAAGAAGTTCAAAATGCCTGACATTCCCAAGTATGACGGGACAACTGATCCTCGTGATCATGTAACTTCTTTTACCACCGGAGTAAAAGGCAACGACCTGACTAAACAAGAAATTGAGTCGGTCCTAGTCAAGAAGTTTGGATAAACACTCACCAAAGGAGCACTAACTTGGTATTCCCTTTTACCCAAAAATTCTATTGAATCTTTTGCTGAGATTGCAGATTCTTTTATAAAAGCGCATTCTGGTGCGCAAAAAGTCGAAAAACGAATGGAAGACATATTCAAAATAAAACAAGGAGACACGAAGTAGCTTCGTGAATTTGTAGACAAGTTTCAATGAGAAAGAATGCTGCTACCAAGGGTACCTGACAATTGGGCAGCATTTGCAAGCAATTTAAATGATAGGAGTTTCGAAGCCACGAGGAGACTCAAGGAAAGCTTGAGAGAATTCCCAGCCACAACATGGAACGGCGTCTATAATAGGTATAGTACTAAGCTACGAATAGAAGAAGACACCATTGCTCAATCAAAAGCTGAAGATTGGACAAGTTCCAGACGCTCTGAGCCGGAAAAAAAGACAGGTAAAAATAGGTACGACCCTTATGTGGGACCTTCGGGACGAGAAAAGCGTCCTAGGTTTGAAAATATTCTGTCAGAATATAGAACATCAAACAGAGATACTGGCTCATCCTCATCAAGATCCAGAAAAGATCGCGATGAACGAAGCAGAGGTAGTACAAGAGTTGGAGACCACAACTTCAATGTAAGTACTTCTGAACTAATCATAGTACTGATAAATATGGGCGATAAAGTCCGATGGCCCAAAGAAATGAGGTCAAACCCAAATAGAAGGAATCCAGACTTCTGGTGTGAATTCCATAACGATCATGGACACAGAACTTCGGATTGCAGATTTTTGCAAGGTGAGGTAGAACAATTATTAAAACAGGGCTATCTAACAGAATTGTTTAGTGAAAAAGGTAAGCAGGCATATATGAAGAACATGCAGGAGCCCCCAAAACCACCATCTCCAAAATGAACGGTCAACGTGATACATGGAGGTGAGGAGGTGAACGGAGTAATCTACAAAAGAACCACGAAATCACAATTACATATGGGAAGTGGATTCGTAAAGACTTGGAAGCAGACAATATATCATTCGATGATGCAGATATCAACGGATTAATGCTTCCACAAAACGACGAAATGGTAATATCGCTACTTATACATGACACTAACGTAAAAAGAGTGTTGATCGATCCAGGTAGCTCAGTCAACATCATTTTGTCGAGAGTTGTGGAAGAAATGCTAATGGAGGACCATGTAATCCCAAAAGCTCGAGCCTTATCTGGGTTTGACAACTTTACGGTCATAACAAAAGGGAATATTGAAATTAGCAACTATGCGGAGGGATTAATCAAAAATAATAGATTCCAAGTCATTGATACTGACATGGCCTATAACGTAATCATGGGGAGACCATGGATCCATAACATGAAAGTTGTTCCATCTACCTTACATCAGGTAATTAAATTCCCTTCCAAACGGGGAATTCAACAGATTCGAGGCGATCAGCAAACCTCAAGGAATATAAATTCCGTAGCATACTCTAACAAAAATGAAGAAGCGGAGAAATCAAAAGATGAAAGGTTCGTTCAAACAGGTACAAAAACAACTGTTGTTCAAACAGGTACGGAAACAACTGTTGTTCAAACAGGTACGGAAGCAACTGTTAATCAGATAAGTACAGTAGAAACTGTTGTTCAAATAGGTGCGGAAGAAGGTAACCACTAGAAGGTGAACCAAGTCACCTCGGAAGAAGTATCAAAACATGCGGACATGGATTCCAGACCTGATGGCATTTAGGAACCAGAAGAGGACGAGCATATCAAAATGACTACGGAGGAACTCGAAGTTGTTCCACTATTTGAGCTGAAGCCTGAACAAAAAGTCCACATAGGCACGAGACTAAGCTCCAGCAGAAGAGGTAAGTTAATTGAATATTTAAAGGCTAACGCAGATTGCTTTGCTTGGTCCCATTCAGACATGACAGGTATTCCTCCGGAAGGGTTGACTCATAAATCAAATGAAGATCCATCCTTCGTGCCTGTCAAGCAAAAGAAAATAAAGCAAAGACCATTCAAGAACCAAGTGATCGACGAAGAGGTACATAAACTCTTGAAAATTTGTTCGATACGTGAGGCAAAATATCCTAATTAGTTAGAAAATATTGTAGTGGTGCCCAAAAAGAATGGTAAATGGAGGGTATGCGTAGACTACACTGATTTAAATAAAGCATGCCTTAAAGATTTATTTCCATTACCGCACATAAATCAAATGATTGACGCCACTGCAGGTCATGAATTATTAAGCTTTCTAGATGCGTATTCTGGTTATAATCAGATTAAAATGGATCCCTCAGACGAGGAAAAAACTTCCTTTATTACAAACAGGGGGACTTACTGTTACAAAGTCATGCCTTTTGACCTGAAAAATGCTGGAGCCACGTATCAAAGGCTGGTGACCAAGATGTTCCAAGAACATCTGGGGAAAACGATGGAGGTATACATTGATGACATGCTGGTAAAATCAACACAAGCGAAATATCACTTCCAACATCTTTCAATTACCTTCGAAATCCTGCGCAGGTATAACATGAAATTAAATCCAAAAAAATGCGCATTTGGCGTAGAATCAGGTACGTTTTTGGGTTTCCTTGTATCAAATAGAGGAATAGAGGTAAATCCTGCTCAAATTAAAGCTATTGATGAGATACCTAATGTGCTTACGAGCAAAAAGGAAGTCAACGACTAACAGGAAGAATTGCAGCCTTAGAAAGATTTATTTCCAGGTCTTCGGAGAAGAGTTTTAAATTCTTTTCAGTTCTTAAAAAGCAAAATCAATTCGAATTGACTGAGGAATGTCAACAGGCTCTCAAAGATCTAAAGGTATATCTATCAAAAACCCCGTTGCTATCTAAGCCAAAGGAGGGGGAGAGGCTATATGTCTATCTCACCGTTGCACAAATCGCCGTAAGTGCAGTACTGGTAAGAGAAGACAAAGGTAAACAATCTCCAATTTACTATGTAAGCAAGTCTTTATTGGATTCTGAAGCTAGATACCCACATCTAGAAAAATTAGCATTAGCTCTAATCATGGTATCTAGAAAATTAAGGCCATATTTTCAATGTCATCCAATCACTGTTGCGACTTCATACCCGTTGAGAAATATTCTACATAAACAAGAACTATCAGGAAGATTAGATAAATTGGCAATAGAATTAAGCAAGCATGACTTAATATATCATCCTAGGACTGCAATAAAGTCTCAAATTTTAGCTGATTTCGTCGCCGATTTTAATACTAGCATAATCCCTGAAGTGGAAAAAGAGTTACAACTCTTTAATGGGGATTATCCAGGAATATGGACCCTATTTACTGACGGCACTTCTAATGTGAAAGGAGTTGGATTCGGAATTGTTCTAATATCACCCACGGGTGAAAAGATACGACAAGCAATTAAATGTTATCCCATAACTAACAATGAAGCAGAGTACGAAGATGTCATTGCAGGACTTGAATTGGCACGAGAGCTCTCAATCGAGCAAATTGTGATAAAAAGTCACTCTCAACTAGTGGTGAACCAGATGCAGTTGACTTACACCGCTAGAGAGGCTCAAATGCAACAATACCTGGAAAAGGCACGATATCTGGTAAGACAATTCCAGTCGTGGAAAGTTATGCAAATACCCAGAATGCAGAAGCGGATGCATTAGCTAACCTTGCAGAAGTTGCAGAAGTGACGAATAAAGACAATGCAATTGTCATACACCTATTTCATTCAACAATCGATCAGGATAAAAATGAGGTAACATTTAACCACTTAACCTGGGATTGGAGAAATGAATTTTTAAAATTTTTGCAGAATGGCATCGTACCTGAGGACAAGAAAACAACTTAAGCGCTTCGCCGAAAAGCTGCTCGGTACTGCCTCATTCGCGACACATTATACCGCAAAATGTTTGGGGGTCCCTTAGCTAAGTGCCTCGGACCCAATCAAACAGAGTTCATTATGAAGGAGGTGCACGAAGGACACTGAGAAAACCATTCAGGAGCAAGATCCTTAGTTAAAACCCTAATCAAAGCAGGGTATTATTGGCCCAAGATGGAAGAAGAGGCCATGAGTTTCGTGGCTAAGTGCGACAAACGTCAACGATTTGCTAAAAACATGATCGACCAGCGGAACTACTTTACCCAGTAATGTCGCCATGGCCGTTCATGAAATGGGGTATGGACCTAGTGGGGACCCTTCCCCCAGCTAAAGGAAAGGTACGGTTGTTACTCGTGGTAACTGATTATTTCACAAAGTGGGTAGAGGCAGAAGCTTTCAAACAGGTGCGAGAGAAAGAAGTAAAGAGCTTGATATGGCAAAATATAATATGCCTCTTTGGAATACCGAAGGAACTCGTATGTGATAACGGCCCACAATTTATAGGCTCACAAATCACAGAATTCTTCGAAAGCTGGAAAATCAAAAGAATCACTTCATCACCATATCATTCCGTGTCTAATGGACAAGCCGAGTAAACCAACAAAGTCATCGTTACCAACCTGAAGAAACAGTTGGAAAAAGCAAAGGGAAACTGGCCAGACAAACTACCAGCGGTATTATGGGCTTACAGGACTACCGCAAAAACATCTACAGGAGAAACTCCATTCACGCTTGTTTACAGTGCAGAAGCTTTAATACCATTGGAAATTGGCAAACCAAGCATAAGGTTCACAACAGCAACAGAAGAATCAAACAACGACGAGTTGAGGACAAATATGGACTTGTTCGAACAAAGAAGAGAAGCTGCATTAATACGAATGGCATCCCAAAAACAAATTATAGAGCGATACTACAACAGAAAAGCTCACCTTAGATATTTTAAAATTGGGAACTTCGTCCTCAAAAGAGTCTTCCAATCAACGAAGGAAGCTGGTGCAGAAAAGTTAAATCCAAATTGGGAGGGACCTTACAAAGTCTGTGGTTGCTGGAAAGGGCGCTTATGAGCTCGAAGCTATGGACGAAAGAATCCTACCAACCAATTGGAATGTTGTTCATCTGAAGAAGTACTGCTTCTAAGTAAAAGGAATACCCCCGGTCAGGTATCATTACGTTCAAATTTACTTTGTATAGTTAAAATTATACTAACTATTTTAGATGAAAGGCAAAAAGCTAACCCATCACTAGATGATGATATTAGACCTGCAAATACACGAGGAAGTAACTAAACTCCCGGTATAGGGTTACAACTTTCTGATGGATGTTTGAAAGGGTTAAGTAGTCATCATCTAAACAACTATATACCTTCGAGTCCCGTATGTTTTTCTTTTTCAGGAAAAGGACCAAAAGGAAGGAATAGTCAAGTGCTCGAGATTTCATCCTTCAAAGCTCAAACACTTGGGGGACTATACAGTATGGAGGGCAAAGATGAAGCAAAGAAGACTATCAAAAAGTCAAAGCTCAAGCCTAAAGACCCATCTTCCCAACAAGTCAAGTATTATAAGTAGAATCAAAAAATGCCAAAGACTCAAAATACAAAGCCTGATTAAAAAAACCTGAAAACATATTCGTAAATGTAAACGAATGTTTCAAAAACATATTCGTAAATATAAACGAATGTTCAGGTTAGAGGCAGAATATTAGTTACGGGTAGAAATGCACATCTTTTTACTTATTCAAAAACTGTTGTAACAGAAAACAATTACGGATGAAAGATCATTATCTTTGTACTTATTCAAAAAGCTATTAATGAAAACAGTTACAGATGAAAAAGCATTACCCTTGTATACATTTAAAAACTGTTATCAATAAAAATAGCTATAGGTAAAATCTCATACCCTTATATTTAAAACTTTTATAACCGAAAACACTTATCCCCTTGTACTACTTCAAAAAAAATTATTGCAAAATAAAAACAGTTACGAGTGCAAGTTTATATCAAATATTTTAAAAGAAAACAGTTGCAAAATGAGTCATAGACGATACACAAACACATGTGAAATGTTCTGAAAGTTCAATGCATAAACTTTCTTCAAAACATTGTTAAAGAAAAACATGTGAAAATTCCTATCTCTCTTTTGTATATTTACACCATTATGAAGTTGATACGTCTTCTTCATTAAGTGTCAATAAAAAAGGGCCCTCTTTCATAAACCGTGCCTATTACGAAAAGGTACGAGTAATCTCAGCATTTTATAAATGCAAAACTTAGAGGTAAAACCAAAAACCTCAAGAATAAAGCATGCAAAGACTTAAAGAGTGATATAAAAACTCGAAGGAAACTAAAGTCATGTTGATATTAATATTGATATACTAATGGCAAAATAAGCTAAGTGTTAACTTAGTTGAATCCGTATTAATTTTTACATTAGTTTCCCCTAAGTTGTTAATTGGGGACTTATAAAGGATCCAAACTTTACCCCCGATGGGACTGGGGGTAGCCACCAATTGATACAAATAAAAAAAATAAAAAAGAGAACCAAGTTCTTAAACTTTTTCAGATAGGGGGTTGTATTCACTGGCAACAGGAGCGGCTTGAAATGAAGAGACACGAGCAGCAGGGACCTCAACCTCTAGGGAAGAAAGATTTTGACTTTGCTGAGACTTCTCAATGGTCCCTTTGGTTTTAGCAATTTCAGCTTCTAAGTCAAAACCCTCTTGGCCCATTTATGTCATTGTGTCAAAGACGGGAGTTCAGATAAGCCCAACTAACATCGACGACTGCTTTGTCTTCAAGAGCTTCATAATCTTTCTCCCACAGCTCAACTTCAGCTCTTAATTCATTCCTTTCAGCCACGACAACAACATGTGAAGCCTTTAGAGGAACGAGGGACCTTTCCAGAAGTTGGACCTTCTCCAAAGAGTTACGGAGATCTTCCTGGGTTTGAGAGAGCGATTGAACAAGTTCACCAGAATACTCCTCTTTCTGGTCCAATAAGGCCTTCAGGCTCCTAATCTCCTCATAGGCACGAGAAAGACGCTCTGCAAATGAAGATTCTAAGACACTCTTGTCCTTGCCTGCCTGGTTCGAAGACGCCTTCTCAACGGCCAATTATGCTGTCATCACCCTAACTTGATACTCCAAGGTACAACTTTCTTCCTCCACTGCCTCCTTTTCAAGTTCCAAACTCTCGTACTACTCCTTCCAATTATCCTCCTCAATACGAAAATCCCTTGCTGCCTGTTTCGCTTGGGAAATCCTCTTTATTAACTCTGTGCCTATAAGATTGATCTACAAAAGGAGATAAATTAGATATGGTAAGAACGTATATGAACACAAGCAAAGGAGAACAAATTTTACCTTTAAAAAAGAGTGCACAATTTCATTCACCCAAGTAAGGGAACCATGGCTGTCCAGCTTAGCACTCTCAGTCGAGCCTATCAATGGTTTCAATCATACGTCAGCCTGGCCCGAATTTTTGAAGAGGTTACCCGCTGCTGGAACCTCTATCATCACCTGCCTCATCTCCCCCCTACTGGAAGACCCTACTTATGCAACAGAAGGCACGAAAGTGGGATAGATGAAGGAGTCACGGGCAGAAAAGTTTGAGAGGCGGAAAAAGCCACGGGAGTAGAAGCAACGACAGGAGAGGGAATAGCCATGGGAGCTAAAACTACAACAAGAGTAATTGAGGGAAGTTCTTTAAGAGCAGGAGGAGAGAAAACAACAAGGGGAGCTTCCTCAACAATAATACCAAAACCTTCATGAAACAGGATATCAACTGATTCACGAACATGGGAAGGAGTTGCATCCTCAAGGGCAGACAAGTCAGATTCAGGCACGGGAGGGTCAACGACAGGTGCAGATTCATCGTCGGAGACCGCCTTCCTCCTACGTGACATGTGGACTAGCAAACCTTCTATTCCTCCTCCTCTTCTAAGGTCCTTTACCCACTTGATTTTCTTTTTGAAGAGGAGGAACCAGAAATGGTCTCCTAGGCCTTCGCCAGGGACAACTTTGGAATAGAGACATCTGCAGCAGAAACTCCGAGCAGGAAACCCTACCAAATGAAAGGGATCAAATAAAGCTCAAAAGAGGGAATAAGTAAAAGCATAAAACTTCGCTTACCGTGAGTCTTAACTTTCCAACCAAATCTCCCAGATAGGTATTTCCACGAACGATGTTCTAACGAAGCAATCAAAATGTTTTTCTACCCAATCGCAGAAAACAGAGACACTCTCAACAGTTCTCATGATTGATGCAAAGAAAAGAAATAGGTACGACACTGATAAAGTATCAAAAACAAAAGGAAAGGAATGTGAGCAAAATTGTACTCACGTGCAAGATTCCACTTCTTAGGGAAGGGGAGATTTCTTCACCTACTAAACCAGCAGCAGGAATAGCAATATACCGGAGGTACCACCCTCGGTCTTTATCATCATCAGGAATCACTAACATACATTTACTCCTAGCCACAAGAGTAAACACTCCCTGGCGGAACAACATAGGAGAATACAGGTGAATAAGATGATGAAACGTAAAGGGGACCGAAGCTAGATTGGACAAATATCTGAGGCACGTGACAACTCGCCACACTAGAGGACCGACTTGTCCCAGACAAACCTGGAAAAATCGACAAAACTAGATAATAACGGGGTCGATGGGAGGCTTGAATCCTAATGTAAAAGGATAAGTATAAACAAAAGAATACCCAGTCTTGTAAGAGGTTATTCTTTGATTACTATTGGGAACAACAACAGGAAAATCAGGCTTCCAATAACAGTCCCTGCGTACGAGAGATATTAAACCCTCAGTTATCTCGGTAGGGTACACGTGAGCACCGTCAAGAGAGGACATTGAACAAAGTTGTTCTTTTAAGGCCTGACTATCCCTAGCAAAAGAAAACTCCGCAGGTACTATCTCGTCGACCCTCGGTTCACACAAAGGTTCATTGTGTTCTTTACCTTTTGATGAAGATCTGGAAGACCTAGCCCTTAGAGAAGATAAAGAAATGGCAGACCTAGAAGAAGATGGGGGAGTAACATGAGAAGAAGAGGAACCTCTGGTAGGAGTAGAACCTAAACTCCTAAGCCTACTGCCTCTCGTACTCCGTGTCAGAGCGGAAGAAGGAGTAAGATCATATACATTGATAACTCTCTTAGATTGATGGTTTAAAGAAGACATATTTACAAAGACAAAGAATTTTCAAACAAAGAATGAAGGTTAGATGTTTTTCGTAAAAGTAAAGAAAGGGAAAGAGGTATTTATACTTAAAGGCAACCGTCAAAAAATGGAAAAAACAATGATGTGAAAGTCATAATTGAAGATATCACTTTGTGACTGATGCAGCCACAAAAAGCCCTAAAAGGCGCTGAACAATTGCAGAACCAATTCGGGAATGCCACGTGGCACGTGCATTAAATGGAAGTGACAAGCGACGCTTGCATTCAGAGATGGATGCAATGTTACGAGTGAAGCGGCGGTAAACTATTCCCGCCATAAATGAGTATCCATTTACCAAGTATTAATCGATAAGTAAATGGTAAGTGGGGGGACTATCTGTATTGGTAAAAAAGAGCTTCACACGTGTAATGACTGTGATGACTCAGCAATCTACGTGGAACAATGAAATCATGACAACTGGACGGAACTTCATGGAGAGGTACGAGACAAAGAGGCACGGAATAGCATACCCACAGAAGAATCAGGTACGAGAATCTTAACCTAATTAAGGAGATGAAGAGGCGCGGGCAAGATGAATCCAGGCAGAATAAAGGGCTGATTCGGAGATCTTCAATTAATGAGCCAAACATTACACAACCTTCACGCAACAGTTACAGTTAATCATTGTAAAGTTACATTAATGCCATTATTAGTCATTAATGCTCAATTACTGAAAATGGCAGATGTTATATTAAGAAATTCCCTATATAAGGGAGCAAAATATAACTTGTAAGGACACATTCGAACTACTATTGATATACTACTTTTTGTGCATCTTACTGCTTTCCAATTACAAATTTACTTGCAATTATTAGCTTATTCTCTGGTTATCAGAAACCCGTGTTCTTCCTAAAATAACTTTGGCAAAGAATCCAATTCTTTGGTTAAACACTCATGATCATGCTGATCTTTACCCTACTCAAATCACTGAGGGTTTAATTTCACTCGTGCGTAGAGATTATTATTGGAAATTTGACTTTCCCGTCTTAGTTCCCAATGAAAATCAGAGAATAACCTCTTACAAAACTGGGTATTCTTTGTGTATACTTACCCCTTTACTTTAGGATTCAGGCCTCCTATCGACCCTGTCATTATAGAATTCTGTCGATTTTTTAATGTGTGCTTGGGACAAATCGGTCCTCTTATCTGGAGGGCAGTAGCATGCCTCATATATTTGGCCAACTTAGCTTCAATTCCTTTTACTTTTCATCATCTTATTCATATCTTGTCCTATGTTGTTCTGCCAAGGGATTTTTACTCTTGCAGCTAGGAGTAAAAGAGTTTTGGTTATCCCTGATGATGCCAAAGATAGAGGGTGGTATGTCCGTTTTGTTGATGTCCCTACTAAAGGTTTGGTAGGTGAAGAAAATATCCCCTTCCCTGAGAAGTGGAACCTTGCACGTGAGTCCAGTTTTTCTCACTTTCTTCTTTATCTTTTGATAATTTTATAGTACCGTGACTTTTTTTTTCTTTTTGGCAGCAACCATGGGAACCGTCGAGGAGGTCTTCGATTTCCGTGGTTGGGTAGAAATTTTTTTGTTGATCTCTCCAATGGAAGAACATTCTTGGAAGCACCTCTAGGCGAGGTTTGGGTGGAAAGTGAAAACCCATGGTAGGTTTTATTTTACATTTCCTTTCTCTCCTTTTTAATCTTCTCTAATCCCTTTTATTTGTTAGGGTTTCCTGCTCGTGGAGTCTCTGCTGCTGCTGTAACTGCCTCAAAACTTTCTTTGGCCAAGGCTCAAGAAATTATTTTGAACTCCTCTTCGTCAAAAAGGAAAGCGGATGGGTCTCGGACCTTGGACGATGAGGAAGAGCAGGAGGAAGGTTCACTGATTTGTAGGTCACGAAGAAGAAAGGTCGTGTATGACGACGAATCAGCTCCAGTTATTGATCCACCTTCTGTGCTTGAATTAGAGCATTCCGCCCCTGAAGATGCAACTCCTTCCTCAGCCAATGAATTAATTGAACAGTTATTCCATCAAGGCTTTGGCACAGTTTCAAAGGAGGTGCCTCTTGCTATTTTTCCTCCACCTACTCCAGTGGAACTTTCATCTGCCGCTCCTGTTGTTATTTCTGCTCCTCCCGCCTATTCCATCCGTGGCTCCTTCATATACCCCTACTTACATGCCTTCTATTGTCGAAGTAGGATCTGCCAGTAGTTGGGAGATGAAGCAAATTATGATAGAGGTCCCTGCAGGAGGTAGCCTCCTAAAGAAATCAGGCCAGACGGATGTGTGGTTGAAGCCTCTGATAGGCCCGGTTGAGAAGTCTAAGTTGGAAAGCCGTAGCTCCTTAACATGGATGAACGAGATTGTACACTCGTCTTTAAAGGTATCCTTCATACTATTATTTCTTTAACCTTTACCGTATCTAACTCCCTTATTTGGGCAGATCAATCTTATTAGCACAGAATTGATGAAAAGGATCGTTCATACGGAGCAATTAATGAATGACTATCATACCGAGGCTTATAACTGGAAGGAGCAATTCGTGAGCCTTCAGCTTGATATGGAGGTAGTAGAGGAGGAGAAGTGTACCTTGGAGCAGAAGGTCAGAGTAATTGCAGCAGAATTGGCTATCGAGAAGGCTTCATCTAGTCAAGCAAGCAAGGATAAGAACATCCTTGAGTCTTCCTTTGCGGAGCAGCTTTCCCATGATACTGAAGAGATAAGAAGCTTGAAAGCTTTGTTAGACCAGAAGGAGGCTTACCCTGGTGAACTTGTACAATCACTTACTCAAACTCAAGAAGACCTCCGTGAATCTTCAAACAAGATTTAATTTCTGGAAAGATCTTTTGCGCCTTTGCAAGCTTCTTATGATGATGTCGTGGTTGAAAGAGATGAGCTAAGAGCGAATGTTGAACAATGGGAGAAAGATTATGAAGCTCTCGAGGATAAGGCAGTTGTTGATGTGCGTTGGGCTTATTTAAATGCCCGGCTTGATACATTGATGGAAATTGGCCAAGAAAATTTTGATTTACAAGTTGAAATTGCCAAACCCAAGGAGACGATTGAAAAGTCTCGGCAAAGTCAGAATTTTTCATCACCTGAAGTTGACGTTCCAATGGGTGATTAGATCGTGCCTGATGAAGCTACTGCCCAAGCCTTGCCATCTCAAGTCGCTCCTCCTGGTGATGAAGATAATCACCCTAGTGTCTAGTGAAAGTGTTTATCAAACCCTCTTTTTTGTCTTTTGGATCAATTGGTGGTTACCCCTGGTCCCATTTGGGGGTGAAGTTTAGTTAGTAAGTCCCCAGTGACAACTTAGGGGTAACTTTGTATGAACAAGTTCGGTTTGAACTAAGTTAATACTTAGTTTTTACCGTTATATAATATTAATATTTAAATTTCTTAGCATGACTTGTGTTTTTTGAGTTTTCGTTTTACTCTTAAGTGTTTGCATGATTAAAAATGCTTCAATATTTCGTGTATTTTTTAAACAAGCACGATTTATAAAAGAGGGTCCTTTTATGAACGACACTTAATGAAGAAGACGTCTCAACTTAATAATGGTGTTAACATACAAAAGAGAGATAGAAATTCACATGTTTTCCTGAATAACGTTTTGAATAAAGTCTTTATATTATTCGAACTTTCGTAACATTTTACATGTGTTTGAGTATCGTCTATGACTCTTTCGCAATTGTTTTCTTTCGCAACAGATTTTTAAATAAACACGGGGGTATGGATTTCTACCCATAACTAAATTCTGCCTTTGACCTAAACATTCGTTTACATTCATGAGTATGTTCTTTGTAGGTTTCTGAATCAGGCTTTATGTTTTTGTCTTCGGCTCTTTGATTTCGCTCATAACTTTTGATTTGTTGGGAAAAAAGGATCTTCAGGCTTGAGCTTTGACTCTTTTGATAGTCTTTTTTGCCTCTTCTTTTCCTTCCATACTGTATAGTCCCCCAAGTATTTGAGCTTTGAAGAATGAAATCTCGAGCACTTGACTATTGCTTTCTTGTGGTCCTTTGCCTGAAAAGGAAAAAACATACGGGACTCGAAGGTATATAGTTTAGATGATGACTGCTTAACCCTTTGAAACGTCCATCAGAAAGTTGTAACCCTAGACCGGGAATTCAGTTATTTCCTCGTGTCTATTCAGGTCTAATATCGTCATCAGGTTATGGGTTAGATTTTTGCCTATCATCTAAAATGGTTAGTATAATTTTAACTGTACTAAATAAAATCGAACGTAATGATACCTGACCGTGGGTACTCTGTTTCCTTGGAAGTAATATTTCTTCAAGTGAACAACATTCCAACTAGTTGGTAAACTTCTGCCATCCATGGTTTTGCAGCTCATAAGCACCTTTTCCAGCAATACCACGCATTTTGTAGGGTCCTTCCCAATTTGGATTTAATTTTTCTGCTCCAGCCTCCTTTATTGATTGAAAAACTTTTTTAAAGACAAAGTCCTCAATTTTAAAATATCTGAGGTGAGCTTTTCTATTGTAATATCGCTCTATGATTTGTTTTTGAGCTGCCATGCGTATTAAAGTAGCTTCTCTCCTTTGCTCGAGTAAATCCAGATTTGTTCTCAACTCGTCGTTGTTTGTTTCTTCTGTTACTATTGTGAATCTCATGCTTGGTTCACCAATTTCCACTAGTATTAGAGCCTCTGAGCTGTAAACAAGTGCGAATGGGGTTTCTCCCATGGTTGTCTTTGCAATAGTTCTATAAGCCCATAACACTGCCAGTAGCTCTTCAGGTGGATTTCCTTTTGCTTTTTCCAATCGTTTCTTCAAATTATTAACGATGATTTTATTTGTTGACTCGGCTTGCCCGTTAGCCACGAGATGATATGGTGAAAAAATGATACGTTTATTTTCCAGCTTTGGAAGAATTCTGTGATTTGTGAGCCTATGAATTGCGGGTCATTGTCACATACAATTTCCTTTCATACACCAAAGAGGCATATGATGTTTCGCCATATGAAGCTTTTCACTTCTTTTTCTCGCACGTGTTTAAAAGCATCTGCCTCCACCCATTTTGAGAAATAATTTGTTAATACATGTAAAAATTGTACCTTTCCTTTGCCTGGGGGTAGAGGCCCTACTATATCCATTCCCCATTTCATAAATGGCCAAGGTTATACAACCGAGTGTAGTAATTCTGCGGGCCGATGCATATTGTTAGCATATCGCTGACATTTGTCGCATTTAGCTACGAAAGTTTCAGCGTCGCCAATAATACCCTACTCTTATTAGGGTTTTGACTAAAGACCTTGCACCTGCGTGGTTTCCACAATGTCCTTCGTGTACTTCTTTCATCACGTACTCAATTTGATTAGGTCCAAGGCACCGTGCTATGGGACTACCAAACATTTTGCGATATAGAGTGTCACGAACTAGGCAGTACCCCGCAGCTTTTCGGCGAAGTGCTTGAGCTTCTTTCTTATCTTCAGGCACGGTACCATTCTGCAAAAAAATTACAATTTCGTTTCTCCAATCCCAGGTTAGATTATTAAATGTTACCTCATTCATGTCCTAGTCAATAGCTGAGTGAAATAGGTGTATCACAATAGCATTGTCTTTATTCGTTACATCTTTAACTGATGCAAGATTAGCTAACGCATCCGCTTCTGCGTTTTCCTCTCCGAGTACTTGCATAATTTTCCATGATTGGAATTGCCTCACCAGGTCTCGTGCCTTTTCCAGATACCGTTATATTCGATTTTCTCTTGCAGTATAAGTCCCCTGCATCTGGTTCACCACCAGTTGAGAGTTCTTGTGCTAATTCAAGTCCTGCAATGACAGCTTTGTACTCTGCCTCACCGTTAGTGATGGGATAACATTTAATAGTTTACCTTATCTTTTTACCCGAAGGTGGTGTCAAAACAGTTCCCAACCCGACTCATTTAACATTAGAAGAGCCATCAGTGAATAGAGTCCATATTCCTGGATTAGCTCCGTTAAAGATTTGTAATTCTTTTTCTACTTCAGGAATTATGCTAGTGTTAAAATCAGCGAAAAAAATAAGCTAAAACCTGAGACTTTATTGTATTCCTAGGTTGATAAACTATGTCATATTCGCTTAATCCTATTGCCCATTTAGCCAGTCTACATGACAGTTCTTGTTTATGCAAAATATTTCTCAAAGGATATGAAGTTACAATAGTAATTGGATGAAACTAAAAGTACGGTCTTAACTTTCTAGCTGCCATGATTAGAGCCAAGGCTAATTCTAGATGAAGATATCTAGTTTCAGCATCTAGTAATGACTTACTTACATAATAGATAGGAGATTGATTACCTTTGACCTCCCTCACCAGGACTGCGCTTACTGCTATTTCTGCAACAATAAGATAAATGTATAACCTTTCCCCTTCCTTTGGTTTGGACAGCAGTGGGGGATTTGATAGATAAACCTTCAAGTCTTTAAGATCTTGTTAGCATTCTTTAGTCCATTCGAACTGATTCTAATTCTTTAGTACTGAGAAGAATTTAAAACTCTTCTCTGAAGATTTGGAGATGAATCTTCCTAAAGCTGCAATCCTACATGTCAATCTTTGAACTTCTTTTTTGCTCGTGAGTGTATCAGGTATTTCTTCAATAGCTTTAATTTGAGCAGGATTTACTTCAATGCCTCTATTTGATACGAGAAAACCCAAAAGTTTACCTGATTCGACGCCAAAGGCGCATTTTTCTTGATTTAATTTCATGTTATACCCGCGGAGGATCTCGAAAGTAGTTGAGAGATGTTGGAAATGATCCTCTGCCTGTGTTGAGTTCACCAACATGTCATCAATGTACACCTCCATTGTTTTCCCCAAATGTTCCTGGAACATCTTTGTCACTAGCCTTTGATATGTGGCTCCAGTATTTTTCAAGCCAAAAGGCATGACTTTGTAACAATAAGTCCCCATCTTTATCGATCACTTGATTCTTAAATGATCCCTGCTTTCTTTTCTTTTGCTTGACAGGTACGAATGATGGATCTTCATTTAGTTTACGAGTCATCACTTCTGGGGGTATACCTGTCATATCTGAATGGGACCAAGCAAAACAATTTACGTTAGCTTTTAAATATTCAATTAACTTACCTCTTCTGGTCGGGCTTAGCCTTGCTCCTATGTGGATTTTTTGCTCAGGCTTATGCTCGAACAGTGGAACAGTTTTGAGCTCCTCAGTAGTTGTCTTTATATTTTAATTCTCTTTTGGTTCTTGAATGACATCAGATCTGTAATCCATGTTTGTATGTCTTGATGCGACATCTGTGGTGATTTGATTCACCGTGTCCTTATCGTTTTCTTCCGTATCTATTTGAGTTTCTCCCCCATCTTTTAATTCTTTCGCCATTTCTTTTTTATTGGAATGTATCACCGAATTGATGTTTCTCGAAGTATGATGATCACCTCAAATCTGCTGGATTCCCTACTTGGAAGGGAATTTGATTACCTGATGTAGAGTAGATGGTACTGCATCCATGTCATGGATCCATGGTCTCCCCATGATTACATTATAAGCCATATCTGTATCAATAACTTGAAATTTCGTTTCCTTGACGATGCTTTCTTCATAGGTACTAAGCTCAATTTCTCCTTTTGTTATGATAGTAGAGTTGTCAAATCCGGACAAGGAACGTGCTTTTGGAATTACACGGTCCCCCATTAATAGCTCTTCCACAACCCTCAGCAAAATGATGTTTATCGAGCTACCTGGATCAATCAATACTCTCTTCACGTTAGTGTCATGTATAAGTAGAGATATTACCAGTGCGTCGTTATGGGGAAGCAATAATCCATCAGCATCTGCGTCGTTGAATGAGATGTTGTCAGCCTCCAAAGTATCACGAGTCTGTTTCCCATGGGTAACTATGAACCTGGTCATCCTTCTTGCTGAAGTATAAGTTACGCTATTTACCTCTTCTCCTCCATTTATCACATTTACAGTTCTCTTCGGAGATGGTTGTTTTGAGGGCTCCTGCTTGTTCTTCATATATGCTTGTTTACCTTTCTCAATAAACGGTTCTGTTAGTTAGCCTTGTTTTAATAAGTGTTCTACCTCACCTTGCAATAACCTGCAATCTGATATTTTGTGCCCATGATCATTTTGGAATTCGCACCAGAAGTCTGGGTTCCTTCTGTTTGGATTTGATCTCATTTCCTTGGGCAAGCGAACTTTATCACCCATATTTGTTAATACTGTAATTAATTCGGAAGTACTTACATTGAAATTGTAGTCTCCAATTCTTGCATTACCTCTATTTCGCTCGTCTCGATCCTTTCTGGATCTCGATGATGATGAGCTCGAACCTCTATTTGACGATCTGTGATCAGAACGTATGTTTTCAAATTTGGAACGCGCCTCTCTTCCCGAGGGCCCCATGTATGGGTCGTACCTATTTTTACCAGTTCTCCTTTCTGATTCGGAGCGTCTGGAACTTGTCGTGTCTTCTACTTTTGATTGGGCAATGGTATCCTCTTCAATTCGTAATTTGGTGCGGTACCTGTTGTAAACATCGTTCCATGTCGTAGTTGGGAAATCTCTCAAGATTTCTTTGAGTCTCCTTGTGGCTTCAGAGCTTTTATTATTCAAATTACTTGCAGATGTCATAGCTGCCCAATTTTCAGGTACTCTTGGTAACAAAATCCTTTCACGTTGAAACCTGTATACAAATTCACGAAGCAACTCCGTATCTCCCTTTTTTATTTTGAATATGTCTTCCATCCTTTTTTCCACTTTTTGTGCACCGAAATGTGCTTTTATAAACGAATCTGCAAGCTCAGCAATAAATTCAATAGAAATTTCGGGTAAGAGAGAATACCATGTTAATGCTCCTTTGGTGAGTGTCTCTCCAAACGTTTTGACCAACACGGATTCAATTTCTTGCTTAGTTAAGTTGTTGCCTTTTACTCCTATGGTGAAAGTAGTAACATGATCACGTGGATCTGTTGTCCCATCGTATTTTGGTATGTCGGGCATTTTGAATTTCTTGGGAATCGGCAAAAGTGCTGCACTTGGCTTCCAAGGTTGTTGAGAATATTTATCAATATCATTACCCTTGATGACAGGTGGTACTCCAAGAATTTGCTCGATACGATCATTTTGTTCCTTCACCTGTTTCTGCAAGGTTAGTATTAAAGATTGTGAATATGAATCATTAGACATACCTGGTCTTCATTCAAGTTATTCGTTTGGAGTGCCTCTGCTTCTGAATTTGCTAGTCCAAATTGTAGATTTTCTACAGTTGCGGTGTTGTTTGGAAGAGGCGTAGGTTGTATTGTTGGTAGCCCCCTCATGAATGCTTGAAGAGCTTCACTCACATATTCAGCAACCATATGCTTCACAGGGTCTTGTTCTCTTGTTTGCTCATTTCCAATTTGATCATTGTTGCGAGTTGTAGATCTTTCTGGGGAGTTGTCCCTTGAACCTCGTGGGAATCCCTGAGGTGATGGAACTGTAGTTCCAATTGCTTGATGGTTGTTTTCGTTGGTATTCGACATGATTCGATAAAGGTTATTTGGGAAAAAACAGAGATTATCAGATTCCCGATTACAGAACCAATTTGTTTAACCAAAGAATTAGATTCTCAGTCAAAGCTATTTTAAGAAGTACTCGGGCTTCTGATAACCAAGGAAATTAACTAATAATAGGAATTAGACTTGTAAATAAGAGAACGATAAGAAAGCAATAAGATCGCATAAAAGTAAGTATATTTCAATAGTGGTTCGAATGTGTCCATACAAATGAGATTCACTCCCTTTTATAGGGAATTTCTTAATATAATGTCTGCTCTTCTTAATGATTGAGCATTAATGACTAATAATATAATTAATGTAACGTTACAATAAGTAATTGTAACTGTTGCATGAAGATTATGTAACGTTTAGCTCATTGATTGAAGATCTTTGAATCTGCCTCGGTTCGTTCTGACCGTGTCTCTTCAACTCCCCAATTGGACAGGAGCTCCCGCTTCTCTTGTGTGTATGCTATTCCGTTCCTTTTTGTCTCGTACCTCTTTCTAAATTTCTGACCATCTTTCATGTTTCCATTGCTCTACGAAGATTGCTTTGTCATCAGAAGTATTACACGTGTGAAGTCTATTTTTTACCAATACAAAACGTTGACCAATTCAAAAAAAAATTATTTCTTTTATTTTCCACATAAAGGCTTTTCGAAATTACGCTCGGACTACGCATGCAAATCGAGGAGGATAAATATAAGATTTTTAATGCTAACAAGTGTGGAATAATGTCCAAAAATAGAAAATGGCCCCTGGGTCATCACAATTGTCACGACCTGAATTCCCACCGTCCGGACCGTGATGGCGCCTAACGTTGCACTTTGTTGTTTTAGACGTCAATACCACACAATTATATAAGTTAATTGTGAAGTACCCAATTTTTCGAGTGCTGTCTAACTGGAAGAACCTGGTTCTTCTTGGTGTTCCAACTACTGTTGTTTGCGGAATAATAAAAGCAGTATAGTAAAAACACAGAGATTTTTACGTGGAAAACACCTGGCTCAAAAGGTGAAAAAACCACGACCTACACCTCAGTAGGATTTTCTCAAACTCTCCACTAAAATCTTAGCCAAACGGACTTACAAAATAAACTCTTTTGTAATCCTAGGACTAACTCTAATCCTCTTTGTATCAACTAGCCTCTAGCTAATTTCTACAGATTTCAAGCTAACTATAACTTGAACAATGTGTATCTATTACAATTGCTTCTATGAAAGNAAGGAATTAACTAGAATCCTAATGCAACTCTTCCTTGGTGAAAGAGTTCTAGTCAAACTCAACTCCTAAATCCTTCCTTATCTTAGATCCTGTTCTTATTGAATAAGGAGTCCTTCTCCAATTTCATTTTTGCAGTCTTGTCAATCAGAAGATATCTCAATTTTATCAGAATACATTTATCTCCTGCATGTGCATCTTATGTGCCTTTAACTCTGCTGGTCTATGTCACCTGTGATGGACCTGGTTCATCTCGGAGTTACTTTGTCAATCTTCAAAAATATTTTCTTTCTTGGGCCAACACATTTGCTAGGCAAGACAACATTAGAGGTTTGCAACATAAGAATCCTATAAATTACGGGGAACCACTACAACTCAACACATGATAATTAAAGTACGAAACGAAATTTTCATAATAATATCGCGCATGTGAAATCTATATGTCTAGCTACCCATGATCTAGAGTCACAATTCACGGACTACTATGATTAACTACAAGTATTTAGCTGAAAGGAAGAGGTACAATTGTTTGTGAACTAAACAAAACAGTAAATGAATATATAGGAGAGGATTCCAGGAATCTGTGGACGTCAGCAGATCTACCTCAGGTCTCCTACGCAAAAGATAGCTACAATATCAGAATCATCTTGGACCGATACCTGGATCTGCATAGAAAGTGATGAGTGTCGTATCAGTACAACCGACCCCATGTACTAGTAAGTGTCGAGCCTAACCTCGATGAAGTAGTGACGAGGCTAGGACATGACACCCACATATAACCTGAACTGTATAATCATGCTAGTAGAAATAACAACAAATAAAGAAATAAAGCAGAAAACAACGGGAGGGGAGATACAGTGGGGGATTTCAATACAAGGAGTGAGAATAACAGAAAGACATAATTTAAACAGTAATTCGTAAACAACTTAAGCAATTAAAACAACAAGGAAAATTGCACTACATCACCATTCGTGCTTTTACTCTCAACCACACCAAAAAAATAAATAGAACGGCACGGAATCACCCTTCATGCATTAAACCTCTCATAATATGTGCGGCATCACACTTCGTGCGTTATCACTCATAAATCATGGCACGGCATCACCCTTCATGCATTAACACTCACATATCATGGCACGACATCACCCTTCGTGCTTTACACTCTTCATCGCAATAAAAATAATGCATGCACGACATCATCCTTCGTGCTTTACACTCCTCCTCACAAATCACAGATTCAACAACAACGGATAAATAGAAGTTTCACAAACAAGCCAGTACTTTATCAATGATTAATACCACAATGTGAATCTCAACCTTGAACCAATACTCAAAAATTACCAAATCTCAGTGAAACCAGATATAAGTCACCCAACGTTTCAAATAAAAACACTAAACATGGATAGTATGATAAAGACTACAAAATTTACAAACAATAGACTTTCACTCGCATGCTATGACTTAACAACAATGCATAGATGCTTGTCATCTCGCCTATACATCGTATTCAACAACCTAGCACATAACAAATAAACAAATAATACCTATTCCCTCAAGCCAAAGTTAGACACGACACTTACCTCGATTCGCAGGCCACTCACTACTCAAGCACCGCTTTTCCCTTAGAATACACCTCCGACCCACTCGTATCTAGTGACAAATAGCTTAATACCATCAATTATCGCTAAAAGAATCAACTTTAATGAATAATTACAGACTTCCCGAATTTTCCCAAGAAAAAGATATAAACTGACCCTGGGCCTGCTTAGTCCAAACTCGAGGTTCGGACCAAAATTTGTTTACCCATTCACCCTCGAGCCCGAATATGTAATTAGTTCCAGAATCTGACCCCAAATCGAGGTCTAAATCCCCAAATTTCTAAAATTTCCAATTCCCCCAAAATCCTTAATTTCTACCCTTAAAGAACAAGATTAAAGACTAGGAATTCATTAAATGATGATGGAAATCGAAGAAAACAAGTTAAAAAGTGCAAACCTATGATTGGGTGTCAAAATCCCTCTTCAAGAATCGCCCTAGGTTGAGTTCTAATGAAGGAGTTGTGAATTTTTTGAAAAATCATGTGCTAGTTCTATGTTAATACACTGGCATCAGACCTTCTTCGCGTTCGCGAGTGGTCTAACGCGATCGCGGAGCAGCGGCTCTAGTATCCTTCGTGTTTGTGAGATACCCTTCGCGTTCGTGAATACTTATTCCCACCAGCCTCCGTGTTCGCGAGCCCTGTGCCGCATTCGCGAAGAGTGTCATTCCCCACCCCCAGGTCCCATTGTTTCGCTTTCGCAGTAGCCTGGTCGCGTTCGGGAAGAGTATGGCCCAACGCTCCGCGTTCACGACCAGCCCTTCTCGTTCGTGTAGAATAAAGTCTCCCTCAGGCAAGTTTACTCTTCGCCTTCGCGTGAGAAGCTTCGCGAATGCGAAGAAGGAAACCAGCAAGTGTTGAAGCTGCAGAAAAACTAGAATTTTCCTAAGTCCAAAACATCTCGAAGCCTACACGAAACCCACCCGAGCCCTAGAGTCTCCAAACCAAACATGCACGCAAGTCAAAAAATATCATATAGACTTGTTCGTGCAATCAAGTCACCAAAATTACACTTAGAACTACAGATTTAGCATCAAAATCTTTGGATTTCTCATGAACATAAAAAGTTACTATTTTCTCAACCGATGGTCCAAATCACGCCATTTAAACTCTTTTTCTCACCAAATTTCACAGACGTGGTTTAGATATTATAACTGATCTATAGCGGGCTCTGGAACCAAAATACGGGCCCGATATCATCAAAATCAATCATTAAGCACATACTTTAAAACCATAGATTTTTCTGTTTACTCAAACGTTGACCAAAGTCAACTAAAAAATCATTTTTGATTTCTAAAAATTATTATTTCTTCTATTTTCCACATAAAGGCTTTTCGGAATTATTCCTGGACTGTGCACGCAGATCGAAGAGGATAAGTATAAGATTTATAAGGCTAACGAGCATGGAATAAAGTCCTAAAACACAAGATGGCCCCTTGGTTCATCACAATTGGTAGAGGAGCGCCGCCGTCAGTTCGAGCATCTCCAGTACGGCAGCATGACTGTTACATAATATGAGACTCGCTTCGTAGATTTGGCCCGTCATGCTATTCTTTTTCTCCCTATAGAGAGAGAGAGAGAGAGAGAGAGAGAGAGAGAGGAGTTTTATTGAGGGTTTTTCTCAACCTATCAGATTATAGATGGCTAAAGAGATAGGGAGCGATATCTCTTTCCAGGATGCGGCCAATTTGGCCAGGCGAGTTCAGATAGTTCTTAGATTGGGAGGTCAGGGGCCAAACAAGAGACCTCGTCATTACGCTGGATTCAGATGTGCCTCATCTGGAGCGGGGTACTTATGGTGGAGTCCTTTCTTCCAGGCCATTTCATTCAGCACTTCAGGCATCCCACGGTGCCCCAGGTGGTCGTGGCCCTTATATGCCTTATTATGATCAGCCAGCTCCTATCAGTGCACCTCCTCTTCTTAGTTTTCTGGGTGGTTATTTAGGTCGACAGGGTCAGTTTTCCAGCCAGCAGCCCCAAATGTCGAGGTCATGTTATACTTGTGGTGACCCTAGGCACATTGCTAGATATCGCCCTCGTACGAGTAGTTCTCAGTACCAGAGTTCTCGTGCCATGGTTCCGGCACCAGCTGTCGCACTACCTGCCCATCCAGCTAGAGGTAGGGGCCAAATTGTTAGAGTGGAGGTAAGGCCGCTAGAGGTGGAGGCCCTCCAGCCAGAGGTTGTCCTAGAGACATGGTTCAGGGTGGTGGGGCCCAGCCCCGATGTTATGTCATTCTAGCCAGACCTGAGGCTGAGTCCTCTGATGCTGTTATCATAGGTATTGTTTCAGTTTGTAGTAGAGATGCTTCAGTTCTATTTGATCCGGGGTCTACTTACTCCTATGTGTCATCTTATTTTTCTTCATATTTGGTTGTGCCTTGTGATTCCTTGAGCGCCCCTACATATGTGTCCACGCCTGTAGGGATGCTATTGTTGTAGATCGTGTTTATCTCTTGTGTGTGGTCGTTATTGGGGGTCTTGAGACTAGTGTAGACCTATTGCTCCTCGATATGGTTGATTTCGATGTTATATTGGGCATGGATTGGTTGTCACTTTATCACACTATCATGGACTATCATGCCAAGACAGTCACCATAGCCTTGCCAAGGTTGCCTCGATTAAAGTCGAGCGGGACTCCTCTCCATTCTTCCAGCACAGTTATTTCCTATATAAAGTCTTGGCGTATGGTCGAGAAGGGGTGTTTGGCCTATTTGGATTATGTTTGTGATTCTAGTGTTGAGGTTCCTTCTATGGATTTTGTGCCTATTGTTCGTGAGTTTCCTGAGGTATTTCCTGCAGACCTGCTGAGGATGCCACCCGACAAGGATATTGACTTTTGCATTGATTTGTTTCCAGGCACTCAGCCTATTTCTATTCTGCCATACCGGATGGCCCCACCAGAGTTAAAAGAATTGAAGGAACATTTGTAGGATTTGCTTATACGGGCTTCATTAGGCCTAGTGTCTCGCCCTGGGGTGCGCCGGTTTTGTTTGTGAAGAAGAAGGACGGATCTATGAGAATGTGTATAGATTATCGGCAGTTTAACAAAGTCACTATCAAGAACAAGTATCCGTTGCCGAGGATTAATGATTTGTTTGATCAACTTCAGGGTGTCAAGGTGTTTTCAAAGATTAATTTGAGATCAGGCTACCATCAGTTAAGGATTTGGGCATCTAATGTCCCTAAGACAGCTTTTCGGACACGGTATGGGCACTATGAATTTCTAGTGATGTCCTTTGGGTTGACCAATGCCCTCGCAGAATTTATGGACTCGATGAACCGAGTGTTCAAGCCTTACCTAGATTCATTTTTGATTGTGTTTCTTGATGATATCTTGGTATACTCCCACAGTCGGGAGGAGCATGAACAGCACCTCCGGATAGTTCTCCAGACTTTGAGGGACAGTCAGTTGTATGCTAAATTTTCTAAGTGCGAGTTTTGGTTGGATTTAGTTGCTTTCTTGGGTCAGATCATATCGGCAGAGGGTATTCAGGTGGATCATAAGAAGATTGAGGCAGTTAAGAACTGGCCTAGACCCACTTCGACCACGAAGATCAAGAGCTTCTTGGGTTTGGCGGGTTATTACCGTCGGTTTGCAGTGGGGTTTTCGTCTATAGCAGCCCCGATGACTAGGTTAACCCAGAAAGGTGCCCCATTCAGATGGTCGGACGAGTGTGAGCCGAGATTTCAGAAGCTCGAGATAGTCGTGGCTTCAGCACCGGTGTTGGTATTACCATCAGGGTCAGGATCTTACACGGTATATTGTGATGCTTCCCGTGTTGGGCTCAGAGCAGTATTGATGCAAGAGGGTAGGGTGATTGCATATGCGTTTCGTCAGTTGAAGGTTCATGAGAAGAATTACCCTGTCCATGACTTAAAGTTGGCAGTCATTATTCACGCGCTGAAGATTTGGAGAAACTATCTTTATAGCGTGTCGTGTGAGGTTTTCACGGATCATCACAACCTTCAGTATTTGTTCAAGTAGAAGGATCTCAATTTGAGGCAGAGGATATGGTTGGAGCTATTGAAAGAATATGATATCACCATATTGTATCACCTGAGAAAGGCCATTGTGGTGGCCGATGCATTGAGTAGGAAGGCAGTGAGTATGGAGAGTCTTGCGTTCATTCCAGTCAGTGAGAGGCCGCTAGCTTCAGATATTCAGACTTTGGCCAATAATTTTGTGAGGTTGGATATTTCAGATCCAAGTCGTGTTCTAGCTTGTACCGTCGCTCGGTCTTCCTTGTTTGAGAGTATCAGAGATCCGCAGTATGATGACCCTCACTTGATGGTCTTGAGGGACATAGTTTGGCACAGTGGTGCCAAGCAAGTCACAGTTGGAGATGACGGCATTTTGAGGATGTAGGGTCGTGTGTGTGTGCCTAAGGTTAATGGGCTTCGTGAGTTGATCCTTGAGGAGGCTCACAGTTCTCGGTACTCTATTCACCTGGGTGCTGCCAAGATGTTCCATGACCTACGACAGCATTATAAGTGGAGGAGGATGCAAAAGGATATAGTTGCTTTTGTGGCTCGGTGCTTGAATTGTCAGCAGGTGAAGTATGAGTCAGAGACCCGGTGGTTTGCTTCAGCAGATGGAGATTCTTGAGTAAAGTGGGAGCGTATCACTATGGACTTTGTTGTTGGACTCTCATGGACTCAGAGGAAGTTCGACGCCGTGCGGATTATTGTGGATAGGCTGACTAAGTCAGCGCACTTCATTCATGTGGCAGTTACCTACTCCTCGAATCGGTTGGTAGAGATTTATATTCAGGAGATCATCTGTCTTCACGGTATGCCTATGTCTATCATATTTGATTGAGGTACACAGTTTACCTCGCACTTTTGGAGAGCACTACAGCGTGAGTTGGGTACTCGGGTTGAGTTGAGAACAACATCTTATCCTTAGACGGACGGGGAGTCCGAGCGTACTATTCAGATTTTGGAGGACATGCTCCGCGCTTGTGTCATAAACTTCAAAGGATCTTGGGATCAGTTCTTGCCCGTTGCAGAGTTCGCCTACAATAACAGCTACTAGTCAAGCATTCAGATGGCTCCCTGTGAGGCATTATATGGTAGACGGTGCAGGTCGCCAATCGGGTGGTTTGAGTTGGGGGAGGCTCGGTTGTTGGGTACAGATTTAGTACAGGAGGCCTTGGACAAGGTCAAGATTATACAGGATCAACTTCGTATAGCTCAGTCTAGGAAAAAGAGTTATGCCGACTGAAGAGTTTGTGATATGGTATTCATGGTCGGGGAGAGAGTATTTCTTCGGGTATCGCCCATGAAGGGTGTCATGAGATTTGGGAAGAAGGCAAAATTGAGCCCTAGGTATATCGGGCCATTTGAGATTCTAGAGAGAGTCGGGGACAAAGCTTATAGACTTGCGTTGCCTCCAGGGTAATCATCAGTTCATCCAGTATTTCATGTGTCCATGCTCCAGAAGTGTCATGGTGACCCATCCCACATATTACATTTCAGCTCTGTCCAATTGGACAAGGAATTGACTTTTGAGGAGGAGCTGGTAGTCATTCTAGGCTGGCAGGTTCGACAACTGAGGTCGAAGAGTTATCCTTCAGTTCGAGTGCAGTGGAGAGGTCAATCTGTTGAGGTAGCCACATAGGTGTCCGAGCCGAACATGTGGAGTAGATATCCCTACTTGTTCGCTAGTTTAGGTACTTTTCTATGTTCGTTCGAGGACGAACGTTTGTTTTAGAGGTGGAGATTGTGATGACCCAAGGGGTCATCTTGTGTTTTAAGACTTTATTCCAAGCTCGTTAGCCTAAAAAATCTTATATTTATCTTCCTCGATTTTCGTGCACAGTCCGGGAATAATTCCGGAAAGCCTTTATATGGAAAATAGAAGAAATAATAATTTTTAGAAATTAAAAATGATTTTTAGTTGACTTTGGTCAATGTTTTGAGTAAACGGACCCGGACCCGTGTTCTGACAGTCTCGGTGGGTCCGTAGTAAAATATGGGATCAAGGCATATTCCCGAAATCGAATTCCGAGATCTCTAGCCCGAGAAATGAATTTTTGACTAAAGCTGAATTTCAGAAAATTAATGGTTTTAAAGAATGTGCTTAATGCTTGACTTTGATGGTATCGGGCACGTATTTTGTTACGGAGCTCGGTACAGGTCTATTATAATATCTAAACCATGTTTGTGAAATTTGGTGAGAAACAGAATTTATATGACGTGATTCAGACCTTTGGTTGAGAAAAATAGTAACTTTAAGTGTTCTTGAGAATTTCATTGATTTTGATGCTAAATCTGTAACTTTAGGTGTTACTTTAGCAATTTGATCGCACGAGAAAGTCTGTATGATATTTTTAGACTTGTGTACATGTTTGGGTTGGAGCCCCGAGGGCTCGGGTGAGTTTCAGATATGCTTCGAGATGTTTTGGACGTAGGAAAATTCTTGTTTTTTGCAGCTTCAGCACTTATTAGTTTCCTTCTTCGCGTTCGCGAATGTAAAGAGTAAACTTGCCTGAGGGAGACTTTCTTCTACACGAACGCGAAGGGCTGGTCGCGAACACGGAGTGTTGGGGGCATTACCCTTCGCGAACGCGACCAGGCTACCGCTAGCGCGAAGCATTGGGACCTGGAGGAGAATTATATTCTATGCGAATGCGGCACAAGGCTCGCGAACGCTGAGGCTGGTGGGAATAAACCTTCGCGAAGGCTACTAAAGTCTCTGCTTTGTGATCGCGTCAAACCCCTCGCGAACGCGAAGAAGGTTTGACGTTTGTGTATTAAATCAGTACCAGCACGAGATTTTTCAAAAAATTCACAACTACTTCATTAGAACTCAACCTATGGCGATTCTTTAAGAGGGATTTCGACACCCAATCATAGGTTTTCACTTTTTAACTTGTTTTCGATTTCCATCATCATTTAATGAATTCCTAGTCTTTAATCTTGTTCTTAAGGGTAGAAATTAGGGATTTGGGGGAATTGAGAATTTACAAATTTGGGGATTTAGACCTTGATTTAGGAAAATTTGGGAAATCTGTGATTACTCGTTAAAGTTGATTCCAATAATTGATGATATTAAGCTAATTATGATTATATACGAGTGGGTTGGAGGTGAATTCTAAAGGAAAAGCGGTACTTGAGCAGTGAGTGGCTTGCGGATCGAGGTAAGTGTCGTGTCTAACTTTGACTTGAGGGAAAAGGTATTATGTGTTTATTTGCTACGTGCTTGGTTGTTGATTACGATGTATAGGTGAGGTGACGAGCACCTGTGGTTTTTTTTTTGAGTCATAGCATGTGAGTGGAAGTCTATTCTCTGTAAATTTTGCAGTCTTTAATCATACTATCCATGTTTAGTGTTGTTATTTGAAATGTTGGGTGATTTATATCTGGTTTCACAGAGATTTGGTATTTTTTGAGTATTGGTTCAAGATTTAGATTCATATTGTGGTATTAATCATTGATAAAGTACTGGCTTCTTTGTAAAACTTCTATTTATCCATTGTTGTTGATTCTGTGATTTGTGAGGAGGAGTGTAAAGCACGAAGGGTGATGTTGTGCATACATTATTATATTGTAAGAAAGAGTGTAAAGCATGAAGGGTGATGTCGTGCCATGATATGTGAGTGTTAATGCACGAAGGGTGATGTCGTGTCACGATTTATGAGTGATAAACCATGAAGGGTGATGCCGTGTATATTATGAGAGGTTTATTGCACGAAGGGTGATGTCGTGTCGTTCTATTTATTATTTGGTGAGGTTGAGAGTAAAAGCACGAAGGGTAATGCCGTGCAGTTTTCCTTACTGATTTAATATCTTAATTTGTGTAAGGATTATTGTTTAATTCTGTATTTTCGTTATTCTCACTCCTTATATTGAAATCCCCCGATGTATGTCCCCTTCCTATTTTTATTCTACTTTATTTCTTTATTTGTTGTTATTTACACTAGCATGATTATACTGTTCAGGTTATATGTGGGTGTCATGTCCTAGCCTCGTCACTACGTTGTCGAGGTTAGGCTCGACACTTACCAGTACATGCGGTCGGTTGTACTGATACTGCACTATGTACCTTTTTGTGCAGATCCAGGTGTCGGTCCGAGCTGATCCTGAGTTCGTAGCTGACTTCCATGCAGGAGACCCGAGGTAGATCAGCCGACGACCGCAGATTCCTGGAGTCCCCTCCTATATCTTCATTTACTGTTTTATTAGTTCACAAACAGTTGTACCTCTTTCTTTCAGACGAATACTAGTAGTTAATCCTAGTAGTTCGTGAGTTGTGACACTAGATCATGGATAGTTAGACCTATCAGTATTAATCGCTTAGTATCTTTATATAAATTTCGCTTCTTATTTTATTTTCATGTGTTGCGTTGTAGTGATTCTCTGTATATATTATAAGATTTTTATGTTGCAAACCTCTAATGTTGTCTTGCCTAGCAAGGGCCGCGTTAGTCGCCATCACGGTCCGACAATGGGAATTCGGGTCGTGACAAGGGCACTCCTTGCTTTCAACCCCTAGTGGTTGCTTGACAAACACTTCTTCCTTTAGATAGCCATGAAGGAAGCCACTCTTGACATCCATCTGGTGAAGGGTGAATTCCATGTAAGCAGTAAAGACTATGAGGAGTCTTATTTCTTCCAACCTAGTAACTGGGGCAAAGATTTCATCATAGTCTATGTCCTCATCCTGACTATATCCTTGAACCACCAATCTTGCCTCGTGTTGATAACCAAAGGTTTTATCATAGTCTATGCCCTCCTCCTGATTATATCCTTGAACCACCAATCTTGTCTTGTGTTGATAACCAAGTTTGCCCTCATATTTTTATAAAATATATATACTTTAGAAATATCATTTTATGCATCATTATTTAGTTTACAAAATCTATACAAGCATTTTCTATAATTTTCCATAATTTTAAAGCTTTAAAATTGATTTTCTTGCATTTAGATTAGTTAAATATTTATTAATTACTTCTTCAAATTATGTTGCGAGGATTTAATTACCTAAAATTATTATTTGTATCTATAATACATGTTTCAAATATTTTACTTTATTTTTATATAACGGCAAAGGACCAAATATACCATTGTGCTTTAAAATTGTCTCAATATAACCCTCGCTATACTATTGGGTTATATATTCCCCTACCGCCATACTTTGGAATAAAAAATACCCTTATTTTGGATGAAGCGACACGTGGTAGCACCATATTAAAATGACCCATTTTTTTTTCCAACCCCTTTAAAAGAAACCCACACCCTACCCAATTTCAAATTAAGGGATCAGCTTTGTCTTCTCTTAGTTCCTTCCAAACCCTGAACCCAAACTCTGAATTTAGTCAAAATGATGTTACTTTCAGCAATTGTACCTTCTGATATGCGATGATAATAACTTTTCTTATATGTTGAATTTCTTTCGTATAATAGGTGTTACACTGAATGTTGACAGAGATAACTAGTCTATTGCAATAATCTTCCCCCTCCTCTGCCGCTTCCGAGAACTCAAAATAGATTTAAGTACCAAATAATTTGCCCTTAAACGTTATGTTGCTTTATGAAGCCAAAGTTAAGAAAAGATGTAACAAAACAAAACAAAAAAGCAGAAACAAAAGACACTGAAAGAATTAAATGATTAAACTTCAATAGAATAAGTTCTCCAGAGATGTGAATAAATTAGATGATAATCAAAGGAAATAACAATTCAGAGCTGCAAAACGAGGTTCAACTTCATAAATTTTTCTTATAATTTTTCGCTTCTTTCTGTTTCAACGGATGGGTATAGTAAAATGGGGTTCTTTTTTACGTTCTGTCGTATTTTACCTGGGGTGAAATTTGGGTCGGGTAGTGGATTTTTTTTAAATGGGTCTGGTAAAAAAAAGAAATGGGTCATTTTAATTTGGTGCTGACACGTGGCCCTCTATCCAAAATAAGGGTATTTGTATTCCAAAGTATGACGGTTGGGGTATATATCACCCAATAGTATAACAAGGGATATTCTTAGACCATTTTCGAAAGTACAGAGAATATTTGACCCTTTGTCGTTTATATAATTACATAAGTATTTTTAGTCCATTTGCACAAGCTTCCAATAATAGCCTATATTTTACAACTTTACTGCATTTGTTATTTTATTCAAGGTTAAAATAATATTTTACATTTTTATAATCTTCTACTATTGCTTTAAAATATTACTGTCCATAAATAGAATTTTTTTGTTTAATTATTTTATTAAATTATTTTTTCCTTAATCTCCTATCTTAAAATACGGCCCAAAATTGGGATCAATTTTGGACCAAACAAGCCCCAAATCCCTGGCCTAATCCCTCAGACCAATGGAAACGCCCCTTTTATCCCCAACCCGATCCAAACAACCCGACCCAGCTCTTCTCAAATCCCATATGTTGATCAAAAGTGATCAACGACTCACAACACTCCTCCCCATTCTCCTTATATCCCCTCACCCAAACCTTAATCCCCATTTCTCTTCATCTGCCGCCCTCAAACACCCCCTCCCAGTGAAACCCTAGTCGCCCTCTCAATTTTCTACGAATCCGTCTCCCATGGATTCCTTTCATGATTTTCTTGCCTTTTATGTGTTACTGCAGTATTATTTGCAAGACTATGGAGTCACTTAGTACTTGCATAAACTTGGCAAGTACCATCTCTCATATTCGGGCCGTTCAACTTCAATCGCTATGATCTGGACAATATTCTCGTCCATATACATGGAAGAATCGTTGATTCCTCATAACAACAGACAGATTTTCAAATGTTGAACTCTAACTAGGGTTTGATTTTTGATTTCTTTCCTTTAATGGTTGTTTTATGATTGCATGTATGTTTTTCCTTTCCTTGTTCATGTTTGATTGACGTTTTTTCTTATCTACTCACTTGATTTAACTACTATATAAATCCCTCCCCATTCCCCTTTGAGACAGAGTTTTTTCCATCGGGATTCACTAAAAATCTAAGCTATTATTGTATTAATCTCTTATTTTGTTATTTTATACTCTGGTTCTTGGCCGGCTAAAAGCCAAGGCCACTGAAATTCGATTTTCAATTTTTCTTGGTGCAAGTACTACCCGGGGTTCATTTGAAGCCCTAGGGAACTTTGACGCATTAAGATTCTGGGTTCTTGCTCTTTGTTGGTATTCAGAATACTGTGGAATTTTGTTCTTTCTTGTTATCCGTTTAACTGTAAGTCACTTGGCCTTTACAATTTCGTTCTTATATATCTATGATTGGCATATTCTTACTTTTGAAATTCATGGCTTAATTTGTTTCTGGGCTGCTTTCGTGTGTAACTTTGCTAGCTTTGAACTTGTCTTACGATCTGAACGTCTTTAGCAATTGATTTTTACCTAAAATTTCCAGTTTTGAGAGATATTATTTGAATATGCTTCATTAGAATAATTTAGACCCTCTTAAGTTTATTTAGCCTAATGTTTTGGCACCTAAATGTTTACATTTACAGCCTGACATGAGCTTGCTTTCCTACTCTATTCGAAATATCATTTTTTGCATCATGATTTATTTTACAAAATCTATACAAGCCTTTTATATAATTTTCCATAATTTTAAAGATTTAAAATTAATTTTCTTGCATTTAAATTACTTGAATATTTATTAATTACCCCTTCAAATTATGTTGTGATGACTTAATTACCTAAAATTATTATTTGCATCCATAATACATCTTGCAAATATTTTACTTTATTTTTATATAATTACATTAGTATTTTTAAGCCATTTTCACAAGCTTGCAATAATAGCCTATATTTAACAACTTTACTGCATTTGTCATTTTATTCAAGGTTAAAATAATATTTTATATTTTTATAATCTTCTACTATTGTTTAAAATATTAGTTTCCATAAATAGCATTTTTTATAATTTATTTAATTGTTTTTATTAAATTATTGTTTTCCTTAATCTCTTATTTTATAATCTGGCCAAAATTGGGATCAATTTGGGACCAGACAAGCCCCAAATCCCTAACCCAATCCGACCGCCTCTTTTATCCCTAACCCATGTTTATACCCAATTTTTTCTCAAATTATTTTTAAATTTGCTTATATACCTCAAAATCACTTTTTATAATAATTGGGATAATTTTTCATATTTTTATCAATTTATTGTCTAATTTATTCAGTACTTTACATCCCATAATTATTCATAAATTTTATTGCAAATAATTTTAAAATATTTCTTAGCTCAATATATCATTTCTAATCCTATTAGGATTTAATTATTTCACAAATTAGCCAATTTGGCATTATTTGGCTATAATTACAACAACTTTGTAATTATAGCCTAACTACACATTTTATGCTATTTTAATTCAATAATCAGTCATCTTACATTTTAATACTAGTCAATTCCCTTAATTTCACCTATTTAGCCTTAATTTCATTTTATCTAATTATTAGCTATTCTTATTAATTATTTATCTAATTTTAATGGGTATTTAACAATTAGCCCCTTTCTATTTAAATTATAGCCTAATTTAATCTGAACCCAACCCAATTAAAACCATCCCAAGACCCAATCGAAATAACCCAAGCCCAATACCATATCCTACCCGACCCAATCCTGTGTGTAATCTGGACCGTTGATCAAATTTGATCAACGGCCCAGATTCACTCTTACCTAATTTAACCCCTAACGACTACCCCCTTCCTCTCATTCATTCCCAACCCAAGCATCTCTTTATCTACCTCTCTCTATCTCTGGTTCTCTCTAGAACCTTCTCGCCTCCTCCTCTACGATGGACTCTGTCCACCTTCTCCGGCCATCTCCCTCGCCGAAAACTATGTCCTCTCACCCTCTCCTAGCCCCTACTTCACCCCACGCCAGTTTGACACTACCCTGAGGTCCTCAGGTGAACCTGAAGTGGTTCAACTCCCCCTACGGCCTTCCATGCCATTTTCTGGCCACCTCCGACCGTTCGAGTAAGATCTATGACTTTTGGGTTAAAACCAGTAATGTTTTGAGGTTTTCTTATCTTTTCTGGGTTCTCTCTGAAACCATAATTCTTAAAAATCCCCTATTCTTTTAGATCTATGATAGATCTGTGTATATTTTAAGCTATTTTGTTGTTTTTCTCAAAGATTCTCCGATTTTCCCTAAAACGACTCTTCGTTTTAAACTAGGGTTTCATTACTCCGTTTTAAATGATTTCCCTATGATTTTTTCAGTATTATCCTAGGGTCTCTACTGTGTTTTAGTGATTTATTGAAGTTTCTCTCTTTCATTGGATCGTTGTGATGAAATCCCTAATTTTAGACCTAAACCCTAAGTCCCTGATTTCGTCTTTGATAATGTTTGCATATGTGATTGCATCTCATGAACTTTATGATATTTTACCCTATGTTGTTCATCTATGTCTCTGATTTTTTCCTTGCTTTTCCGCTTACATTACTGTTTACCCTATAAATTCATGTGAATCCCTAATTTCATATGTTTTCACTACTAGGGTTTCTGACTTCTTGCCTGTTATCTATTCAATTCATGATTAATCTCCTTTAATTGATGTTATTCCTGTTTGAATCCCTAATTCTCTGTAATTTTACTTTGTTAGGGTTCCTGAGTTATTATTTGAATCCCTAATTCCTTGTGAGTTGAAAACCTTAGTGATTTCTTATGGGATATTCTTACTAATTTCCGACCTTTAGCTTATTTCTTACCTTGTTGCATGGTCAATTTACTGTTAATTGATCCCTATTTCCTTAATTAAAATCTGATGAACCCAGTCTCAATTGCATACTTGTATTGGGTTGAAATTGTTTCCTTATATGTTATATGCATGGGAACTTTCCTTATTTGTTATTTTTGCCTACTAGCCGTTTGAGTTTAACCCCTTCAATTAGGGATACTTGTGCTGATTTTACACTATTTTGAATATTCCTCTAAGCAACATATGATACATTTCCTTATTTATTGTCTGCTTAATACCATTTGAACTTGATTCCTTCAATTAAGGGACACCTATATTGATTGTGTACTGATTGATACTCAGTCCCTTAATTACTGGTTAATTTTGATTCCCACCTTATTTGCTATCCGTTTTCAAAACTATATATACTTCATTCTCTCATTAGCATAGACACGAACTAATTTGGTTCAATAGCTCTCTGTCTCACAACTAAAACTTGTTGTTCTCTATTCTCTCTTCTGTGCTATTTTCTACTACTCTGAGTTAGCCGAATGCAAGCCAAGGCTAACTATTGTGCATATCCTATTTCTTGCTTTGTGTTATTGCTTTCTTCACTTCACTGGTATGTTCTAATTCAAATTTTAGTTCTCAAACCAACATGTTTCTATTACTGTCGCAATTCATTGTGTTTCTAATCTGCTTCTATTTACCATTCTGTTGTTCAACATGTAACTAAATCTTGGATTCCATCTAGCATGTCAAGTTATGCTTTCTTATCCAGCATATCTTTGTGTATTCCAAACATGTCTTTATGTGAATTTCCTTGTTTATGTTAGTTTGGGTAGACTATATTGTCTTAAACCGGTTGGTATTGCTATGTTAGTTTAGCCCTATACCCTACTGTACCCCTGATCCTCTGAACCCTAGGAACTGCTGATTGTGTATTGCCCGCTACATGCTTGCCCTCACCTGCCCTGTATTTGTCCCTCAAATCCCATTCCCCTGCTTGTGGTTGATTGACTGTTATTGGTTCTTTGTGTGATGTTGAACTTGTTTGGTGTTCCTGCTCTTTCAGTCTATTTCAGTGGTTAAACTTCTTTGTTATAAAACTATTTCAATCAAGTCTCCCTTTTCAAAACTAATTTCTTACTTACCCTTTTCAAAAACTGTTTTCTTACTTAACCTTTTCAAAACTATATCAAGCACTCTCACTCAACTCTTAGACCCCTCAAGTTCTGCCCCCTTTGTGTGAGCATTGATTTGGGACCCATGAGCTCCCTCTGAACTTTGACACACAAAGGCTGGCCATTCCACGCTGCACTTACTCTATCTTGGCTATGAAATCTGGGTGTGAGCACTGCTCGGGATCCCTTGAGGTCCTTAGGGAACTCTGAGACACCCGGATTGTGGAAAAGGTTGTGAAACAACACTTGGCATTGAGGACCTGGAGACTTGGGCCTATACTCTAGGCTCCCTATAGTTAACTTCTTATTTTCTTTATTTCCAGTTATGTAATTCCTATTCAAAGGTCTGTAATAATTGTTTGTAAAACAACTCTGGGGTTGGATAGTGAAAAAGGGGTGGGTAATATGCATGTTGTAGTGTAATCGAGGGTAGAAATCATGCTTCCTAGGTTTACTTTCTCTATGCGCAATAGCAGCCATGTTTAGGTACAACATGCCAAGCATGTCATGCATTAGATATCATGCAACATAGGATCCATATACATATACTGTTTTAAGCATCTCATCATCACTTAGAAATCCTGTCTATAGGATAAATAAAAACAACAAAATAAACTATTATTATGTGACTCTGCCTTTGCAAATATGTTCTGAAACTCATTTGAAAATCCTGTCCTAGAATAAATAACGTTAACAAAAACTGCAATCATGTCTCATCATGCTACAACCATGCTTGCGCGCTTAGAAATGTTGTCTCTAGGTAAACAACATTAAAAACTATCACCCTATGTTATTCCTAAAACTGAGCATAACACTGTGATTCTATTGTGCATTTAGAGATCCTATTTTAGCGACTGCATATGCATCATTCTGCATTAGACATCATGTTCTAGGATCATACTCCCTTAATTACACTTAATCTAAATACAGATGTATAAAACAGTCTTCCTGTTCTCACAACTGGTAATTAGTCTTTGAACATTTGCAACACTTAGAACTGCATGTTATTAGGTATAACGACCTGGAATTGTTAACAAATCTGAATAACTGCTACATATTATCCTACGCCTAGGCAAGCCTTAGGTAATCAACTTTAAAATAAAACTGGGACTGTCTTCTTGTGCTTAACTGTCAGCATGTCTAAACCCAGTATCTGAATTGGGACCTTAATTGTGTATGAGACATGCTGCTTATGTGCACTGTTTGTGGAGGTCTTTGAGCTCTTTCCTGTTTATGTGTTACCCCTAATCTGCAGTCCTATTTGTTTCTCTATATGTCATACTAGTATTTTACCCTTAAACTTGAGGGTCTGCCTAGAACCCCCTTTATAGGAAGAAGTCATAAATTCCTCCGGGATAGGAAGAGACGGTTGAAAACATGCAATAGAGGTCTAGACCAACACTCGCTTTAGTTACTTTCACGGGGTGGGAAAGGGTAGATATGAATATGATGACCGATGCTCTAAGACCACGTGTAGCCCCTCTTTGAGCAGTGTCATACCAGGTATTGTATTGATGTGATCCATATTATAAACAAACCTAGGATACCTCTTTACTTTTATAAACATGCTTAGATTGTAATTCTTTTCAAAATCTAGCTTTCAATTAACTGTTCTCAAATATCCGTGTACTTATACTTAAATCCCCTATTATTTGAGCCATACTTGTTTATTTGCTAATTGTACAAATTCCCAAAAGATGTTTGGCCGGGAACCACACTTGTGGATCCTGAGGGGTGCCTAACACCTTCCCCATAGGATAACTTCAAGCTCTTACCCTGTCTCTGGTTATCAAACGCAGTTGTAAATGACCCCCTAGGTGCCCTAACACACCTTAAAAATCGTTAGGTGGTGACTCTTAAAAAATGCAATACCCCTTTCCCAAAAGGAACGAGTTGTCCTAACCAGTGTCATAAACCCTTTCAAAATCGGACCCCGAAAGGAGCGCTCTAGGAAAAAAAAGGGGCGCGACAACCCAGCCCAAGAAACCCGACCCAGCTCTTCTCAAATCCAGTCGTTAATAAAAAGTGATCAACGGCTAACAACACTCCTCCACATTCTCCTTATATCCCCTCACCAAAACCCTAATCCCCATTTCTCTTCATAAGCCGTCCTCAAACACCCCTCCCTCCCAATGAAACCCTACCCGCCCTCTCAATCATCTCTGAATCCGTCTTAATCATGGATTCCTTCCATGATTTTCTTGCCTTTTATGTGTTACCTCGGTATTATTTGAAAGACTATGGAGTCACTTAGTACTTGCCTAAACTTGGCAAGTACCATCTCTCTGATTCTGGCCGTTCAACTTCAATCGCTAAGATATGGACAATATGTCGTCCGTATACATGGAAGAATCATTGATTCCTCGTACCAGTGGACAGATATTCAAATGTTGAACTCTAATTAGGGTTTGATTTTCGATTTCTTTCCTTTACTGGTTGTTTTATGATTGCATGTATGTTTTTCCTTTTCTTGTTCATGTTTGATTGACTTTTTTCCTTACCTTCTCACTTGATTTAACTACTATATAAATCCCTCGCCATTCCCCTTTGAGATCAACATTTTTCCACCGGGATTCACTGAAAATCTAAGTTATTACTCATTAATCTCTTATTTTGTTATTCTACACTCTAGTTCTTGGCTGGCTAAAAGCCAAGGCCACCGGAATTTGATTTTCAACTTTTCTTGGTGCGAGCACTGCCCGAGGTTCATTTGAAGCCCTTAGGAACTTTGACGCATTAAGATTCTAGGTTTTTTCTCTTTGTTGATATTCAGAATACTGTGGAATTGTGTTCTTTCTTGTTATCGTTTAACTGGTAAGTCACTTGGCCTTTATAATTTCATTCTTATGTGTCTATGATTTGCATTCTTACTTTTGAAATTCATGGCTTAATGTGTTTCTAGGCTGCTTTTGTATGTAACTTTGCTATCTTTGAACTTATCTTATGATCTGAACCTCTTTAGCATTTGATTTTTACCTAACATTTTCAGTTTCGAGAGATGTTATTTGAATATACTTCATTGGAATAATTTAGACCCTCTTAAGTTCACTTAACCTAATGTTGTGGCACCTAAATGTTTACATTTACTGTTTGACATGAGCTTGTTCCTACTCTGTTCCGAATATAATGGATGTTTCGCATATGTAATATGTTCTAACCTATGTCAAGGCCTTCACTATCAACTATGACTTGCTCCCTTGTTGTTTTGTCACTCAGCATGTCTTTGTTTTGCTTGATTCTATATCCTTAGTAATTATTTGGGACCTTTAGAGTTACTATCTTAATATGTGTTTCCTTACAATGTTTGAGACTGTTTTTCTTAGTGATAAATTGGCATGTCTGCTTTCTGGTGTTGTGATGGATATTCAGCATGATTTGGACCCTTAGGCTTTAAACCTGTTAAGTTAGTGTTTTACTTAGACTCGTTTCGTATTATTCACCTTTGTATGCTAATCTTGTAATCTCAGAAAACTTGATTCTTCTCTTACTCTATAAATGTGTTTTTTGTCAATATGTTACTTCTTGCTAAGTGCTAAACCAGTAATAGCAACCTACCGCTAAGTCTTGATTAGCATGTTTTGTGTTCTAGGCAACTTTGCTATGTCTACTTTCTAAAATACAAGTGCATCTCTCCAAATTCTGTCCCTTAATGACTGTTCTCTCACTCTCATTGGTTACCTACATTATTCTGAACCTACCACCCTTGGTTGGCTGAAAGACAAGGCCACCAAAACTCTCTTTAATAACCTCCCTAGTGTGAGCACTTATCGGGGTCCATTGAGACTCTTGTGAACTCTAACACACTGGAATTTGGGGTTGTTTGATCACTCTCTTTTGCTGTTGGAATCTGAGTTTATCTTTGGCGTTTAGTTTTTCCTCATATTATTTGCAAATTGGGTTGTACATTTGGGTCATGCGGTCAATTTGTGATTGTTTGGGTTTGGTCTGAGTTCCTCTATGACTTTTGGGCTTGTGTTGATGGGCACAGTCCCGTTTGGATCTGGGCATGCTATGTGCGAAGAGGAGTCTCCTAAAGGCCGAACCGATACTGGGTATCTTTTCTACCTGTTGTAGGCCCACTATAGCTTCTTATGTAATATTTATATTTATATTCCTCATTTGGTCTGTAATAACTTTGTAATAAACAACTGGGGTGTTAGTGAAATTTGGGTACACGAGTATATTCTAATATTTTCATAAAGGGTAGAAAACATGCCTATAGGGTTTGTATGATCTACTTGTTATTTTATCCAACTTGCCATATGCTAAAATATGAAAACAGTCCCAATCACCAATCTCTAGAAATCGTGCATGTAGGATATTGCTACTCCCTCTAAAGTATTAATGCTGAACTCTTCAAACGTTGTTTTATTACGTAGCCGCACCACTATTAGAACGCTGAGTAGTTCTTAGCATTTCCAACATTTTTCACTATCCCTTACTGCGTAAATCACTTAGAAATAATTTCTATAAGGCTTAAGGATTATATTTGTCCCAATTCTGAAACTGCCTAACACCTAATGCAAGAAATATGTTTGTGTGCATTTTCTGTCTAAGTATGGAGGCTAACGTGAGCCCTTAACTGCCTTTACATGAAGTCTTACATGCTTTGTATGTCGCCTAGCTTTTTAACATTTTGAGTAACCTAAGTAAAGTCTAGAACCACCCAAATAGAGGTCCAATGCCACCTGGGTCATAGGCATGAAACGGGTAGTGCACGTATAGGGTACGACTTAGAATTGAATCAGAGTACTTTTAGGTAAACAACTTTAACATAGTAACCGGGTAGCAGGAGATAACAGTATGTGCCCGCTGAATTATATGAGTAACTCCCTACTTCAAGAGAGTTGCAAAATATTATTTATGTTGCACAGGGTGATCCTTTAGGCTAAAAAACTTTGGGCCCCCCCCCCCCCCTCTTTTTTTTTTCCTTCTTTATACGCTCACTAATCTTGTATAGACCTAATAGTTGTAACCTTGTAATCCTTATTCCTCATTGTGTTGCAATAAATTTCTTTGATCCTTACTCTCTTTGTTTATCTTGCCTAATTGTAATCCATATAGTCTTAGTTCGGCCAGGACCCACAGTTATGGACCTCGAAGAGTGCCTAACACCTTCTCTTTGAGTTAATTTGAGCCCTTACCCGATCTTTGGTGGCGTTGACTACTCAAACAGAGTTATCTGCATGATAGGCACCCTAACACACCTTTTAAAAACAGTTAGGAGGCAACTCTTCTTTTCCTCTAACACCCCATCTCCTATCCAAAAGAGTTGTAACATGTCAAAGACTGCTTTCGCGAGAAAACGGGGTGCGACAGCATGGCGACTGTGCTGGGGATATACTTAGGCTCTTACCATAATGAACTTGGCTTATGTGGATTATTTTCTTTGTTATAATTGTGCATCCCTTCCCCGTTCACCATTGTTTTCTACGTCTGCTCTTTATATTATTTAAAGACTGTTATATCATGCGTCTCCTATCCTTACTCCCTTACTTGCTTTCTCGCATATATTCCACGAACTAACTTCTTCCTTCGTCTTTCTTTCTTATGTTTTTCCTGCTTTAGCTTATCACTGTATTTACTACTTTTACATATTTACCATGCAAATACTTGGCAACGTGTTATTAACTTTGCATAAAGGATGCTCCACATCATACTCCACTCGTGCCAAATATCAACATATCATCACTTGATGAGTGTCTGCGCTCTTCCAAAATTTCCCTTTTAAAATCAAAAAGGCTTATTTGCGGTAAACTAGTGGATCAGTGGTGCAGTCGGCGGTCCCCTGCCTTTACCTCTCAAGTTGTCTGCTTGAGAGTACCATTCTAGACCATTCTAGAAACCTTACTCCAACATCAAATGTACATGCATCATGTTAAACCTAGTACGTGTCATGACGTTGTTAATAGCCTGTTAAGATAAGCCTTGTCCAAAGTCCGGTGAAATTTCCATAATCCAATGGACACTACCATGTTATGTGCATTACTTGGAGAAAATGTGCCAATATGTTGATCATTATTGTGTAAATAGTTGGATCTGGAGGGAGAAAGGGCTAACTTTATTTGTTTGCAGAAATGAAGCACGAATTCCCCAGGTTCGGCATGGTCTAAAACATCCCACCTCTGCTGCTTGATTGGTGGAAAAATCTCGCGCCTTGCGACAAGAATCATGTAAGAAGGGTCCTTGGTAATTTTCCGACCTTTGTAGACATCCGACCAAATAGGGCACTGATAGTGGACGCTACCATGTGTTTGGGATGAAAAAAGGGTTGTCTTCTGCTTTGGTGACATATAAATGACTTCTCTCCCAGAAGAAATATGAGGCTTCACTAAGCTACCATAGGATAGTCTAGGGTTATTAGTGCCAGAGAATCGCACCCCTCGCGGTTTTCTAAAAATGCTAGGTTTCAAGAAAAATGATGAGTTGCTTTGTTTGAATAAGTCATACATCCCATTCGAATTTCTTTATAAGCGTTACAGGCACATCAAGTCATATCGCCATCATCATGATGAACTCGCCATTACTTCCTTAGGTTGGACGCATCGTCGAGTTTATGTGTTCATTGTCTGCTTCTTGGGGTTGTTGCTATTTCCAATGAAAGGGAGAAGGATCCACATTTGTCTAGCCATGGTCACCAGGACTCTGATGGAAGGCATCGATGGACAAACCTATACTATCATTTCTATGATCTTAGCTGAAATGTACCACGCTCTAGATCAATGCAAAAAGGGATTCAGGCACTTCGAATGTTGTAATTTGTTACTACAAGTCTGGTTATTAGAAAATTTTCAGAGGGAAGAATATCGCCAAGAGCTTCTGTGTCGACCGTTGAATGACAACATAGCTTACCATCACCCAAAGAAGATGACATTTATCTCAGACAGGTTTGCACAACCTGGAAATGTTGTGAGTTAGGTAAGTTTCTTTAGCAATTTGACAAACGAGCAAGTACATTGGATGTTTGAATGGTTTCCTACAAGCGAGTTCATCATCACGTCAAAAGAGACTACTCATCTGGTACTGATCGGGTTGAGGGGTATCTATCTTTATGCTCCCATAAGAGTAATAAGACAAAAGGAAGAAAACAGGTTATACCTCGGGTTTCCAACATGGTCCAGTACAAAGCAGATTTTAAAGGGGACGTCATTCCAAGTTCGAGGCACAACATACGGAACCAGAACGTCATTTTGGAAAAGGATACTATCGAGCCAGACAAGTATCATGCCGTCCATGTGTATTTCTACCCATCATGGTTGGTAGACGATATAGGAGGAGGCGTCAAGCCGGGAATTAATCAGAAAAACAGGAACATAGATGATGTTTCTGAAGCACAAGTCAAGTATAGGATGTTACGCAAAACGGTCTTCGAGTTTGAAGCTAGGCATCTGGTACAACACAAGGTGGATATGGAAGCGATCAACGAATAGACGGAAATTGATACTCAATCAACAGAAAGATTGGAATATTCTGAGCAAGGGTTGATGGATATTGAGGGAAAGATGAGGAAGAGAGTCTCAAATTGTCAGAACACGGATGGCAATGAGGGAGGGCATCTAGCAGAGGCTTACCTACTGTTGGATTTGCGCGATCTGGGAAACCTGATTGATGGAGCTAAGAGAGCCAAGAACGGGAAGGTCCTTCTGGGGACAAGTAGATTAGGAAATGATGTTCTTTACTGCATTGTGGCTTAGTTTTAGACTTTGATTGTAATAAGGCAAATGCCATTAGTAACTTTCTTATTATTGTCGATTTAGTAAGGATTTAATTCATTTTTGCATTAATGAAATGACGCAATTATTGGCATCAATTTTCTCCAAGTATGTGTGCCATTTAGGCCTACCTAGGGCACAACGAGGTTACATGATTTTGCAAAGCATGTTCAATATTGCAAGCATTCTTTCAATATCCCTTACTGGCTTGGTTACCTTTTGTTTTTTTTCTTTAGATTATTCCCATTCCCCAAGGTCGGTTCGTGCATACTGGCATCATCCGCATATCACAATATATCCATAGGTCCTCCACCTCCTCCTCCACCAAGTGATCCCAAAGGTAGAAGCAAAGGGAAAGGAAAAATGGATGATTTAAGCGGTATCAGAAAGGACAATGCAGAAAATATTGAAACTTCAGAAGGCCGAAGCACTCCGGAACAGAACGAATTGGCCTTACGCCTAGAATAGAATCCTAGAGCTACAAGGAGAACTTGAGAAGGTCCGGGACTTGGCAAACCTTTCCCTCACCTTAAACGACCCTGATATCAACCAACAAAATCCAAATGCCCAGAACAAAACGTCACCACAAAACACACAAAAACAAAACCCGCTACGAAATCCTCATACACAACACCAGTACCCCACACCTCCTCAAAACCTTGAACCTCCCCCAGTACCTACTCCTCAAAAACAACACCATCACCCAACTCAATACCCCCAAACTTCCACTTATCACACTCCCCAGAATGCACCACAACCACTCCTGATCCCCATAATTCAACCAATGACCACCCTTATGCCCAGATTCTCGGAGTTCATCAAAGCAATCCCATATATGTTGAAACTTTACCCCACACCCCACTACAAACCCTATATATACCAGAATCAACCGAGAAGGACCTGCTCATAAAGAACATGGCGTAAGAACTCAAGAAGCTCACTGGCATAGTTCAAAGCCCTAAAGGTGGTAAGGGCATTGAAGGTTTGAATTATGAGGATTTGTGCATTCAACCATATGTGGAACTGCCGGAGGGTTACAAACCTCCAAGTTCTAAATGTTCGATGGAACTGGTGATCAAAAGTACATTTAAGGAAATATTGTGACAAACTTGTAGGAGTGGGAAAAGATGAACGGATCCGTATGAAGTTGTTCATGAGAAGCCTCACAGGAGATGCTTTGTCTTGGTATATCAGTCAGAACCTGAAGAAGTGGGTTAACTGGGTGATCATAGCGTAAGACTTCATGGACCGATTTAGGTTCAACACAGAAAATGCACCAGACATTTTCTACATTCAATATCTCAAGAAGAAACCAATGGAAACTTTCCGCGAGTATGCTACTCGGTGGAGGTCTGAAGCTGCGAAAGTAAGACAAGCACTTGAAGAAGAACATATGAATAAGTTCTTCGTCGGAGCTCAAGACCCGCAGTACTATGAAAGGCTGATGGTTATTGAAAATCATAAATTCTCTTACATCATCAAGCTAGGAGAAATAATAGAAGAAAGAATTAAGAGTGGAATGGTGACGAATTTTGAAGCACTGCAAGCCACAAATAAAGCCCAGCAATCAGGAGGTATTTTGAAGAAGAAAGAGATAGGTGATGTGATGGTAGCCCAAGGTCTAAAGTCCCCTATCACATACCAAACACCTCTACCCACATACCAGCCTTCACTCCCAGATACCAACAACATGCTGCCACCTACCACGCCTATAACACCCAACCTGCATATTATCACTCACCACCACCCGCCCGCCAAAATTACCAAAAACCAAGACCAAACTTCAAACGTGGACCACCCTGACAATACACTCCAATTGTTGAACCCATAGACCAATTGTATGAGAGACTAAAGGTTGTTGGTTGTGTCACTCCCATCCCTGTCGTTGCTAAGGAAAACTCTTCTCAGTGGATTAACCCAAACAAGGCATGTTCCTATCACTCGGGCATGAAGGGCCATACCATTGATGAGTGTAGCACTTTGAAGGACATGATTCAAACACTGATTAAAAACAAGGTCATACAGGCAGAAGAAGCCGCACCCAATGTTCGTAAAAATCCTCTCCCGGATCACAGAGGTGAGGGGGTGAATGTGGTAGAGACTAACAAAGAATGGGATGTGGAGGGGTCAATTGGACTCATTCGAGAGGGGGGTGATCCTAAAATATCTCTAGTCAGTCTCATGCCCATTGTGGTACAAACCCAAGAACCATTTGAAGTCAAGGTAACCGCACCAGCACCGTTTAAAGTTGAGGTGACCACACCCTTCACTGTGATGGTAGCACCCATGCCATCTTATAAGTCTAATGCTATACCATGGGATTATGTTGCGGAAGCAAGAAGGAAAGGAAAAGTGAAAATGGAAGAAACAGGTGCAGCACAAGGCATGCCTAGAACTGGCAGGGTTTATACACCCGAGCACTTGGGAGGAACAAGCAAAGAAGTTGCATCTAAGCCGCATGTCATTGAAACTGTCCCTGACGACCTTTGAAGAAAAGTGCAAGCGAGAGAATACTCGGTGGTTGACCATTTGAACAAAACTCCCACTCAGATATCCATCTTATCACTGTTGTAAAACTCCGAGGCACACCGGAATGCCCTAATGAAGGTGATGAGTGAAGCTTATGTACCCACCAACATCACTAGTGGGGAAATTACCAACATGGCCGGGAAGGTACTAGAAAGCCACAAAATCACTTTTCATGAAGATGAACTACCACCAGAAGGCCTAAGTTACAACATGGCATTACATATCACGATGCAACTTAAGGATAAGTCCATCGTCAGGGTCCTGATAGACGGGGGTTCAAGTCTCAATATATGTCCACTGACTACTCTGAAGAGGTTGGGTAAAGTCTTGCACGATATACGAGTAGGAAGCATGAATATGAAAGCATTTGATGGATCTCAAAGGTCCACGATCGTAGAAATCAATCTCAGCCTACAGATAGTTACAACCTAGTTTGATGTGGAGTTTCAAGTGCTGGATATATTTTCTACCTACAATATACTATTGGGACGGGTCTGGATACATGTTGTTGGGGCCGTGGCTTCTAGTCTGCATCAGGCTAAGAAGTTTGAATGGAACCACCAGGAGGTTATCATCCATGGAGACGAGAGTAATCCTATCTATACCATTCAAGTTGTTCCAGTCATCGAGAATATGAAGAAGCTGCGTGGAGTAACATACCATCGCATAGAGCGCATCCATGCCATTGAAAAGGACAAATGGTGGAGCAACAAAATAGAAAGCATACTACTACGGACATGGTATGAACTTGGCAAGGGTCTCGGCTAGATTTCCAATGGATCACCGAGTTATAGCCAAAGCTTCATGGTACTATTTTCGGGCTTGGGTACAAATATACTTGGCAAGAGTACCAGGATTGTTCACCACCATGGCGCGGTCCCTAGCTGGAACAACCGGTATAACAGTTTCACCAGACATTTCATCAAGCTGACATGATGTGGGGGTCTAAGGAAGATAAAGCCTTAGCTGGTATAAGGAATCTGTTTCTGATGACGAAGACATGGATTGCAGTGCGATAGTTGAGGAAGAGGAGGAGGAAGAAGAAGACCTTACTATTCAGATCGTGTAGAAAGGAGTTGTTCTAAAAAATTGGACTGTTGCACCATCCCGGGCCCGTCGAGTTCCTAGGTAGCCTGGCAATTAGCATCAATTATTTTTAAAGAAATTTTTATCATCTAAGACCTTTTCAGTATTAACATATTTTGTTTTGAAATAATTGCTCGATTCATTGAGTCGTACTTGTTGACATTTTCAAGATTTATTAATGCATTGCTATTTTTGGTATTTATTATTTTCTCTCTACAGCATTATTATTACATATCCCGATGAACCTACGACTATGACATGTAATGAGACAACGCAACATAAGGATAATGATTTAGAGGAATTGGAAGACGATATAATTCCTGAGGAAATTGTCAGAGAGGTGAAGAACTTTGAAAACAAGACTAAGTCTAATCTAGACGAGACTGAGACAGTTAATTCAAGGGATTTCGTAATAGCCAAGGAAACACGTATAAGCATTCACCTATCATCAAGGAAGAGTATGTCTGATTCCTTAAAGAGTATGAAGATATCTTCGCATGGTCCTACGATGATATGACTAGTTTAAGCACATCCATAGTGACTCACAAGCTACCTACCGATCCCATGTGTCCACCGGTAAAATAGAAGCTCAGAAAATTCAAGCCAGATATGCGTTTAAAGATAAAAGAGGAGGTCACTAAGAAAATCAAAACCAAGGTTCTCAGAGAAGTTGAATATCCAACTTGGTTGGCCAACATTGTGCCAGTTCCGAAGAAAAATGGGAAAGTCAGAGTGTGTGTTGATTACCGAGATTTAAACAAGGCGAGTGTTGGCCCATGTCACTGAATGGGTTTTGAATATTGACAAAAGGTGTCCAGTTGAANAAAGGCGTCCAGTTGAACCAGGTCCATCATAGCATACACTTCTGAATGAAGCAGTTGGATCACAAATCGTACAAGTCTAGGAGATATCAGTGATTGCTAAGTATCAAAGAACTAAGAGAATGTCTCCTAATACGAAAAGGTTGCAAATTGAAAAGAGAAGATAGAAGTTGCTTTCAGCTAGGACAGAAATAGAGGAAGGAAGTTGAGTTACAATCAAACTCGTTTTCCAAGGAAGAGTTGGATCAGAATTGAATCATGGACTCAACAAACGGACTCTATAAATAATCAACGTATTACTGCTGAAAGAGGGGACGCACAAGTGCAAAAGTGAATCGTGGTTTTTTTCACCTTTTGAGCCAGGTGTTTCCACGTAAAAATCTCTGTGTCTTTACTATTACTTCTTAATTATTCCGCAAACATTAGTAAGTAGTAGACTAAGAAGAACCAGGTTCTTCTTATTAGACAGCACTCGAAAATTGGGTACTGCACAATTAACTTATAATATTATGTAGTATTGAAGTCTAAAACATCAATTGGTATCAGAGCAGTTTATCCTTGAAGAGGCTAACACCTAGGAAAAGATCAAGATGAGTGCACCACCTGGGAACTGGGAAGGTCAATCAACTGCAAGGCCACCACTCTTCAACGGCCAGTACTATTCTTGGTGGAAGAATAGAATGAAGGATCACCTTATTGGAGAGGACTATGAACTCTGGGACATAGTCACTGATGGACCACTTGCAACAATGAAGAAAACTGCTGAAGGAGTAGATGTGCCTAAGACTAGGGCTGACTGCACAGCTGAGGATCTGAAGAAATGGGAGAAGAATGCCAAGGCCAAGAAGTGGCTAGTGTGTGGACTAGGCCCAGATGAATACAGCAGAATCCAAAGATGCACCACTGCCAAGGAATCTGGGATACTCTATAAGTGGCACATGAAGGAACAGCTCAAGTGAAGAGGTCTAAAGGTACACTCTTATACTCTCAGTATGAAAACTTCACTATGAAGGAAGGTGAAACAATTCAGGAGATGTACACAAGGTTCACAACCTTGACTAATGAACTCAAGTCTCTTGGAAGAGTCATCCTTGAAGAAGACAAGGTTGAGAAGATCTTGACAAGGGTTCTGCCTATCTCCTGGGAAAGCAAGATAACTGCCATTCAGGAATCCAAAAATATGGCAACCCTTAGACTAGATGAGTTGATTGGCAACCTTACTGCTTATGAACTCAGAAGGCACACCATGAAAATGGATGCCCCAAAGAAAGAAAGAAGTCTAGCACTAAGGATCACAGAGGGAGAAGATATGTAGGATGATGAGATGGACATGATCACCAAAGAATTCAGAAACTTTCTCATGAAGAAGAAAGGCATCTCTAGAGGGGGAAACTTCAACAAGGCAAAGGCTCCTGAAAGGCCAACTAATGAGGGATGCTACAAGTGTGGAAAAACTGATCATCTCATTAAGAAATGCCCCCAGTGGGAAGTAGAATGGAGGAAGGAGAGATATGTAAGAAAGAACAGGAAGAAGGAACTGGTCCAACCCAAGAAACCTACTACAAAGGCTATGGTTGCTGCTTGGGGGGGAAAGTTCAGATGAAGAATCAAAAGATGGTGAGATAGAAGATCAAGCTCTCATGGCAATTAGAGAATATGATGAGGAGAATTATGAAGAACCACAGGTAAGTATCTCACATCTTAAAACAAAAATAAAGTTTCTATCTAAGGAGAAACTCTCTGAGTTGCTACTTGACTTCATTGATGATTCTGAGGAGACAACTAAAGAGAAAGATCAACTATCTAAAGAGTGTGCAATGCTGAGAGCAAAATGCATGGACCTGGAAATAAGGGCCAGTGAATCTAAAAAGAAAAACATTGTCTTGATGAACCAGGTTCAACCACTCGAAACTGAGATTCTAGAACTAAAATCTGAAAATTTAAAGTTAAGACTAGGATCTAGTAAAAAGATAGTTGATCAGTCTCATGCGAAGTTAGAAGAAGAATTAGGTAAATTGAAAGATAAAATGTATGCCAAAGATGAGCAGATAAAATCTCTTAATAAAGAACTTGGCAAAGTCAAACATGAATTTGATAGAACATGTAAGTGGAATAGGTCTTCTGATGCTTTAATATAGCTCCAAGAGAATCATAGTAGCAACCGGAGAGGGCTTGGTTTTGGGAGTCAATTGCCTAAATGGGATCCCAAAAGCAAGTATCTCGCTCTCCCAAAAAATAAAATTTGCACCCATTGTGGGAAGACTGGTCACTCTAAATATGAGTGTTCCGCAAAAGAAAAGGCCAGTCAGAAAAATGAGAGATTCATTAAAAAGAAAAATTGGCTACCAAATTGGGCCAGAAAAAATCTGATTCATCCATTCTCTCATGGAAAGGGACCCAAACTAGTTTGGGTTCTTAAAACTAACCCCTGATTTCTTTTGAAGGTACAAGTGAAGGGAGGCAGCCAGTTTTGGTTTTTGGATAGTGGCTGTTCTAAGCATATGACAGGGAACAAGGAACGGTTCCTTTCACTTGAAAACCTCAAAGGAGGAAATGTCTCTTTTGGAAACAGAAAGAAAGGTGAAATAATAGGGGTCGGCAATGCAGGTAAAGATGACACACGTTCAATTGAACTTATGTATCTGACAGATGACTTGAAATACTGCCTTATCAGTGTGTCACAACTGTGTGACAGAGGTAACCTTGTCGCTTTTACTTCCACAAAATGTTTTGTGATCAACCTGCTTACTGACAAGATTGTTTTGCAGGGAAAAAGAATGAACAATATCTATGTCATTGACTTGTCCACACTGTCTGACAATGAACTCACTTGCCTTAGTGTGTTGGACAGTGATCCCCTCCTGTGGCACAAAAGACTTGGTCATGCAAGTCTAACTCAACTTAACAAGCTGGTCTCTAAGGACTTAGTGGTAGGGCTTCCTAACATTAAGTTCAAAGAAGACAAGGTTTGTGAGGCATGTGCAAGGGGGAAGCAGGTAAGGTCTTCTTTCAAAAGTAAGAAAATGGTCAGTACCACCAGGTCGTTGGAACTGGTTCATATGGATCTGTGTGGTCCCATGAGAACTCTAAGTAGAGGTGGAAAGAGATATGTTATGGTACTAGTAGATGATTTCTCAAGGTTCACTTGGACCTTGTTCTTGGCATCTAAGGATGAAGCATTTGAAATGTTCACCTCATTTGTCAAGAAGATTCAGAATCAATTAAGACATGAACTAGCATCCATTAGATCTGACCATGATACTGAGTTTGAGAATGCTAAGTTTACTGAGTTCTGTGATGAACATGGTGTGAATCACAATTTTTCTGCTCCTAGAACCCCACAGCAAAATGGGGTTGTTGAAAGGAAAAACAGAACTCTTGAAGACATGGCAAGAACCATGCTTCTATCAAGCAAACTACCTCACAGCTTCTGGGCAGAAGCAATTAACACTGCATGTTATATTATCAATAGATGCATGACCAGACCTCTGGTAGAGAAAACTCCCTATGAATTACTTAAAGGGAGAAAGCCCAACATATCCCATCTTAGGGCTTTTAGATGCAAGTGTTATGTGCATAATAATGGCAAAGAATCTTTAGGAAAATTTGATCCCAGAAGTGATAAGGGAGTTTTCTTGGGATATTCTACACATATCAAAGCTTATAAAATATACAATAAAAGAACTATGTGTGTAGAAGAAAGTGTACATGTTGTCTTTGATGAAACTAACACTTTATCTGAGAGACAGGAACCAGAAGATGAGGAGCTTGGACTGGTAAGGATCAATGACTACATTGAAGCACCTATGGGAGATGGAACAGGTGATGGACCAGGTCCAACAACCCCACGCAACTCGACAGGGGGAATTCCTCATGAAAATACTGGCCCTGATCCTGTTCCACAGCAACAAGACAACTTGGAACAATCCAGAAGTGAACAACTGGTTCTCAAGCCACACAGATATCAGAGTTCTCACCCTCTTGAGAACATCATAATAGACCTGAGATCTGGAATCAAAACAAGATCCTCTTTGAAAAATTTGTGTGCGTTCCATGATTGAACCAAAAAACATTGTTGAAGCCCTGAAGGATGCTGACTGGGTAACTGCTATGCAAGAGGAGCTGAATCAATTTGAGAGAAGTCAAGTATGGCACTTGGTACCCAGGCCACTGGACAAATCAATAATTGGCACCAAGTGGGTCTTCAGGAATAAACTCGATGAGGATGGAACTGTTACTAGAAACAAGGCAAGACTGGTTGTTCAAGGATACAACCAAGAAGAGGGAATTGATTATGATGAGACCTTTGCTCCTGTGGCAAGATTGGAGGCAATCAGACTTCTTATAGCATTTGCTGCACACATGGAATTCACTTTGCATCAGATGGATGTAAAGAGTGCCTTTCTCAATGGTTATTTGAAGGAAGAGGTATTTGTAAAACAGCCTCCTGGTTTTGAAAGCAAAGAATCATATGATCATGTATATAAACTTGACAAGGCTCTCTATGGTCTCAAGCAAGCACCTAGAGCTTGGTACGAGAGATTGTCAAAATTCCTGCTGGAACTTGGGTACAAACGAGGCAAAATAGACAGTACCTTGTTCTTAAAGGAAAAAGGAAAAGAACTTCTGATTGTACAAATATATGTTGATGATATCATATTTGGGGCAACAACTGAAAAGCTCAGCAAGGAATTTGCTACATTAATGGGGAGTGAGTTTGAAATGAGTATGATGGGTGAGCTAACCTTTTTCTTAGGTCTGCAAATCAAACAAACTCCACATGGAACAATGATTCATCAGCAGAAGTATGTGAGAGAACTCCTCAAGAAGTTCAAAATGGAAGATTCAAAGGAGATAGATACCCCAATAGCCACAACTACAAAATTAGATGTGGATGAACCTGGTTCATCGGTTGATCAGAAGACGTACAGAGGGATGATTAGATCTCTACTATATCTTACTGCAAGTAGACCTGATATTGTGTTCAGTGTGGGACTATGTGCTAGGTTTCAAGCCAATCCAAAGGAGTCCCATCTCACTGCAGTGAAGAGAATTTTGAGATATTTGAAGGGCACTACTGATTTGTGCCTTTGGTATCCTAAAGGTAGTAATTTTGACCTTGTAGGATATGCTGATGTTGATTATGCAGGTTTCCTGGTTGACAGGAAAAGTACTTCAGGCATGGCTCACTTTTTGGGCTCCTCCCTTGTATCTTGGGCCACCAAGAAACAAAATTCAGTAGCCTTGTCTACTGCTGAGGCTGAATATGTGGCTGCAGCCTCTTGCTGTGCTCAGTTGCTATGGATTAAGCAACAACTCCTGGACTTTGGTATAGATGTGGGATGCATTCCTATTTACTGTGATAACACTAGTGCAATTAGTATGACTAAGAACCCGGTTCATCACAAGAGAACTAAGTACATAGATGTTAGGCACCATTTCCTGAGGGTAATTATGAGAAGGGGATGATTTCAATTGAATTCTGTGCCACTGATCATCAAATTGCTGATATATTTACAAAAGCATTGAGTAGGGAGCATTATGAGAGAAACGGGCTTGAATTAGGGATAATTAAGATGAACTATTAAAAAAAAGGAGGAAGTTTTATGGCTAGAAATTTTAATTAGGTACTTAATCAGATTAATCATTGCTCAGCTTTATGTCTTTGTTGTCATACTCTTCTGTCTTGTATTAATATGATTCCCTAGTTGCTAATGATGTTTCTCTATTTGTGAATTGAGGCAAAATAAAGATTTTTAACAGGATGAACCTGGTTCATCCATGCTGGTTTACATGACTGACAAGGTACGTTTTCATCTCCATACATGTATTAATTCAAGTACAGTCATACATGAGTAGGACTCTATCCATTTATGGTTCAGTTCAAATTCTCGTACTTACCCAAATAATGAACCAGTTTCAAGAAGTTCCGTCACAATAAATTAGCCTAGTTTTAGGGGGAAAGAAACGGTCTAATCAATGTCAAATCACTGACAGTCCTTAATCGATTAGTATCATACTTGTGTTAATACTCGTCCGTTATAATCACCCCAGCAACAAGTTATAAATAGGCCATCATTACCCATAGTGAATAAAGCAATAGACGAACCCTGTTCAAGTCATTCAACATTCAAATCTCCACTATCTTTTGCCCTCTGTTCTTCTTTTCTAAAAATTAAAAATGTCGATTGCTTCATCTGATTCTCAAAATCGTTACTACGATGATGGAGTATATGAGTCTGACTCTCCACCGGTCTACAGTTCTGAATCCTCTGAGACACCTGAAACCCATGAATACCATGATACTCTTAAACCTATACCAAACCCTATCCCAGCCCCAAAACCCCGTCGTGTCAAGGTTCTTGCATGAAATTCTGTGGCTTTAGGGTCACGAGCAAAGTTCTTGGAAGATTTATTACAGGCTGAAGAAGAACCCAAACCTGATTCGTCCAGTGAATCATTTAAATCAGCACATGAGGATGATGCACCTAGTTCGTCAAGTGCTGAGAAAGGTAATACTGAAGTTACCTCTGTGTTAAATTATGAAAATAGATTTGTGTTGGTTGGGTATGTGGTGGATGTGGAAGTGCCAAGTAGGCCAAGAAAAACTGGGAAAATTCTTGAGAATTTGGGAAGGATGGTTCCATACTTGAGATTTGTGGCCCCATTCCAAAAAACCTTGAAGATGATGTCGTAGTGATAGGGGGAACAAATGAAGTTGAGGAAGCTACTGCTGGATTAGAAAAGCTAATAAAGGAGATAGATGATCGGGTTTCTTCTGGGGAAGAAACCTTGGCTGAGAGACTTAAGAAACTGGGGGACTCATACAACCCCAAGAAGAGAAGGACTCTCAAGTCCATCAAGTCTAAAGCCTCAAAGAAAAGGAAAACTGATGAGTCTGTTGGTGTACATGTTCCAAGGGTGCGAGCTACGAGAAATAATGTTCGTGAAGAGGAGGAGAAGCTAGAAAAAGCTCTGCAAGAGAGCAAAAGAAAGAGGGTTGAGAAAGGAAAAGCGGAAGTGGGGGAGCATGTTGAGGCTTTTGCTGTTGATGAGGTGTTGGACCTGGTCCAACAAGATGAAGAGGTTACTCCAGTGGTGGTCAATACACCCAAGGCAAAATTGACTATGTCTGCTACCACCGTGGGTACATCTAGGAGGACACGGTCTAAAGTAAAGTCAAAGAAGAAAGTTCTGATTGTTGAGAAAGATAATGATCCTGATTGGAGTGGCGATGATGAGAAGGAGGTTGGAGAAGTGTTGATTGACAGAGTTGCCATGTTTGGCAAGAGACATATTTTGAAGGGAAAGTTACTGAAGGACTTGGAGGATCCGGGTATGAGGTACTTAGTGGATTTTCTGGCAGCTCAAGGCTGGAAGGACATGGTCCTTCGCTTGGAGGGCAGGCTGGTCAGAAATGAGGTAGTGGAATTCATGGACCAAATCTGTACCCAACAATCAGGCCTCGCCCGGCTCAAACCATCCCACTGGAGACCGACGTCGTCTACCATATAAAGCCTCAAACGGTGCCATCTGAATGTTGGACTGGTAGCTATTATTATAAGAAAACTCTACAAGAGGCAAGTACTGATCCCATGATCCTCCAAAATCCATCACACAAGCACGGAGCATATTCTCCAGAATCTGAATCGTGCGCTCGGACTGTCCGTCCGTCTAAGGGTGGAACGTTGTACTTAGATCAATCTGGGTACCCAACACACTATGCAATGCTCTCCAAAAGTGCAAGGTGAACTGAGGACCTCGGTCTGAAATAATAGATAACGGCACACCGTGCAACCGGACTATCTCCCGCACGTAGATCTAGGCCAACCTCTCAGAAGAGTATGTAGTCAATACAGGAATGAAATGGGCTGACTTGGTCAACCGGTCCACAATCACCCAAATAGCATCATACTTCCTCAGAGTCCGAGGAAGTCCACCACAAAATCCATGGTGATCCGATCCCACTTCCACTCTGGAAGCCTCATCTGCTGAAGTAATCCTCCCGATCTCTGATGCTCACACTTGACCTGCTGACAATTGAGGCATCTGGCTATGAAATCCACTATATCCTTTTTCATCCTCCGCCACCAATAGTGTTGTCTCAGATCCTGATACATCTTCACGGTACCGGGATGAATGGATGTAACGACCCGGTCTGTCGTTACGTAGAACCTGCATTATTATTGTTGTTATTGCCTTGTCATGGAGTGGTTATTCCATTATTGATGTGTTAGAGTTGATAGGCTTGAAATCGAAATGGTTAAATGAGAATTCAGTCACTTAGTCCTTAAGAATAACCTTAAAATGAGAAAAGTCAACTAAGAGTTGACTTATTGGTAAACGACCTCGGAACGCGGATTTTATGGCTCGAATAGCTTCGTTAGGTGATTTGGGACTTAGGAGTGTGTTCAGAATAATTTTGTGATGTCCGATGTAGAATTAGGCTTGAATTGGCGAAAGTTAGTTTTTGGTGACTTTTGGTCGGCAGTGGAAAATAGTCTATCGGGGTCGGAATGGAATTCTGACAGTTGGAACAGGTTCTTAATATCATTTTGGATGTGTCTGGAAAATTTCAGGTCAATCAGAGTTGTTTTGGATAGTTTCAGCATCTTTGGTGGATTTTAAAATTTTCAAAGTTCTTAGGCTTGAATCCGATGTAAATTTGGTGTTTTGATGTTAGTTTTGGTATTTTGAGAGTGAAACTAAGTTTGAATGATCATATGTGATGTGTTGGTATAGATGGTTGGAGTCCCAAGGAGCTCGAGTGAGTTTTGGATAGGTTTGGGCTGCGTTGTGCTCGTTTTTCTTATGCTTCGGTGTCGTTTCTTCAAGCATAAATGATATCATATTGAACAAATGAGCTCTGATTACTTCTTTGAATGAAGTATTAGATACGTATCGTAATTACGGACCCGTAGCAAAAAGAATCATCGAATTTGGGCATCGTGTGAGGATTTTATGACCATTTTACCAAGGTTGCCCAGATCTTTATGGCTAATGACGAAATTGCCCCTGACGGCGTATTAAAAACCTGCACTATTTGAAAATCTTAAAACCTACGNGGAGAAGCTTTTTGGGCGATTTTTGAAGGAGAAAATCAGTGGGTATCACAGAGGTAAGCAATTTGATTATTAAAACTCGTTTATGGGTGATTATAGACCATAACCCCAGCCTTTAATTCATGAAAAACAATTGAAAATTAGGATTTTTGGGCATGAGATTATGAGACCTTCAAAGGTCGATTTGAGGGGTCAAACGGACTCCGATTTCGGTGTTCTTTATATGTACGGACTCATGGGAAGACGAAGAACACTTTTGTATAAAAATTTCTGAGTTTCGGGATGCGGGCCCGGGGGTCAGGTTTTGCCCGGTTTCGGATTTTTGATTAAAATTGATATCTTTCGATTGGAAATTGTTCCTTAAGCCCATATTGATGATAAAAATCTGAACTTGGTAGATTTGGAGCCTTCAGAGGTTGATTCGAGAGGCAAGCGCATTGCGGAATAGTTTTCGGGCTAGTTTTGAGGTAAGTAATGTCTTTAAATCCTGTCCTGAGGGTATGAAACCCCGGACTATGCACCCTTTCACGGGTTTTGAAATAAAAAGGTGGAAACTTTGGAACATGGTTCCTAATTTGGGCGACTATTGAGTTGCGAAACCGATTTTTAAGCCTTTGCTTAAATAGTATTATTTTATTATGATATGAATTGGGCTGTAACCCGTGTTTGGGGCCTAGTGCCGACTTGTTTACCCCTTGGCGGATTTTTTTTTACTATTTTCCTCACTGCTATGTTATGATTTTTCACTCAGTCTTTTCTGTGA
>ML298151.1:1702-17675 GCA_005239495.1 Nicotiana undulata | reverse complement strand
GGACTCTGATCGACCCCTCCGCTAGGATTTCGGGGTTCAGCTCTGAGTTGGTAAGCTCCACCTATTCCTGGAGCTTTTATAGGATGGTTATTTTTGTTGTACAGTTTAGGTATAGTCGGGGCCTTGTTCCGACAGTGCTTATGATACTCTTAGAGGCTATTGTGGACACAGTATTCTGGGTTTCTTTTTACAGCTTTCAGTCTCCAGCCCAGAGGCTTGGCATGTATATATATATGTGTGTAGGCATGTATGTCTTCAGTCACGGCCTCATCGGCCATGTAGTACTTTATTATTTTGGTTTGTCTACCTTTGTTTATATGACTTATTGTTATTCGGGTCATGACCTTAACGGTCCAGGCTTAGTATTTCAGATGTTGTGCTGCCCGATCTGTTGGGCCCCCAGTTTAGTTAGCTAGTATGTTTAGTGGCTAACTCGATCAAATACAGTATCGAGTGCCAGTCGTGCCTCCCCTAGTTTGGGGGCATGACACATAACCTGATGACTTCTCAACATAGGGTCCCAACTCACTTGTTGATGCCAGCATAACCTGACGATTTTCCAACATAGGGTCCCCACTCCCTAGTAGATGCCAGCATAACCTGATGTCTTTCCAACTTAGGTCCCAACTCTCTATTTAATGCCAGCATAACCTGATGACTTTCCAACATAGGGTCCCCACTCCCTAGTTAATGCCAGCATAACCTGATTGACCTTCAAACATAGGGTATCCACTCCCTAGTTGATCCAAGTATAACCTTGTGACTTTCCAACATAGGGTCCCCACTCCCTAGTTGATGCCAGCATAACCTGATGACTTTCCAACATAGGGTCTCCACTACCTAGTTGATGCAAGCATAACCAGATGACTTTCCAACAAAGGGTCCCCACTCCATAGTTGATTTCAGCATAACGTGATGACTTTCAAACATATGGTCTCCACTTCCTAGTTGATTTCATCATAACTTGATGACTTTGCAACATATGGTCTCCACTCCCTAGTTGATGATAGCATAACCTGATGACTTTCCAACATAGGGTCCCCACTCACTTATTGATGCCAGCATAACTTGACGATTTTCCAACATACGGTCCCCACTCCCTAATTTGTGCCAGCATAACCTGATGTCTTTCCAACTTAGGTCCCCACTCTCTAGTTGATGCCAGCATAACCTGATGACTTTCCAATATAGGGTCCCCACTCCCTAGTTGATGCCAGCATAACCTGATTTACATTCAAACATAGGGTCTCCACTCCCTAGTTAATCCTAGCATAACCTTGTGACTTTCCAACATGGAGTCCCCACTCCCTAGTTGATGCTAGCATAACCTGATGACTTTCCAACATAGGGTCTCCCCTACCTAGTTGATGCAAGCATAACAAGATGACTTTCCAACATAGGGTCCCCACTCCCTAGTTGATGTCAACATCACCTGGTGACTTTCCAACATAGGGTCCCCACTCCCTAGTAGATGCCAGCATAACCTAATGACTTTCCATCATCGGATCTCCACTCCTTAGTTGATGCAAGCATAACCTTATGACTTTCCAACACAGGGTCTCCACTCCATAGTTAATTCCATCATAACTTTATGACGTTCAAACATATGGTCTCCATCCCTAGTTAAGTCCAGCATAACCTGATGACTTTCCAACCTAGGGTCCCCATTCACTAGTTGATGCCAGCATAACCAGACGACTTTCCAATATAGGATCCCCACTCCCTAGGTTATGCCAGCATAACCTAATGACTTTCCAAATTAGATACCCACTCCCTAGAATATGCAAGCATAAGCTGATGACTTTCCAACATAGGGTCCCCAGTCCCTAGTTGATGCCAGCATAACCGGATGACTTTCCAACATATGGTTTCCACTCATTAATTGATGCCAGCATTAGCTGATGAATTTCCAACATAGGGTCCCCACTCCCTAGTTGATGGACGCATAACCTGAGTAGTTTCCAACATAGGGTCCCCAGTCCCTAGTTGATGCCAGCATAACCTGATGACTTTCTAACATATGGTCTCCACTCCTTAGTTGATGCCAGCATAAGCTGATGACTTCCCAACATAGGGTCCTCGCTCCCTAGTTGATGTCAGCATAACCTGATGACTTTCCAACATAGGGTCTTCACTCCCTAGTTGATGCAAGCATGACCTTATGACTTTCCAAAACATGGTCTCCACTCCCTAGTTTATGCCATCATAACCTGATGACTTTCCAACATATGGTCTCCACTCCCTAGATGATGCCAGAATAACCTGATGACTTTCCAATATAGGGTCCCCACTCACTTGTTGATGCCAGCATAACCTGACAATTTTCTAACGTAGGGTCACCACTCCCTAGTTGATGCTAGCATAACCTCATGTATTTCCAACTTAGGTCCCCACTCTCTAGTTGATGCCATCATAACCTGATGACTTTCCAAAATAGGGTCCCCACTCCTTAGTTGATGCCAGCATAACCTGATTGACCTTCAAACATAGGGTCTCCGCTCCCTAGTTGATGCCAACATAACCTGGTGACTTTTCAACATAGGGTCACCACTCCCTAGTTGATGCCAACATAACCTGATGACTTTCAAACATAGGGTCTCCACTCCCTAGTTTATGCAAGCATAACCTTATGAATTTCCAACAAAGGGTCTCCACTCCCTAGTTAATCCTAGCATAACCTTGTGACTTTCCAACATAGAGTCCCCACTCCCTAGTTGATGTTAGCATAACTTGATGACTTTCCAACATAGGGTCTCCCCTACCTAGTTGATGCAAGCATAACAAGATGACTTTCCAACATAGGGTCCCCACTCCCTAGTAGATGCCAGCATAACCTGATGACTTTCCATCATCGGATCTCCACTCCTTAGTTGATGCAAGCATAACCTTATGACTTTCCAACATAGGGTCTCCACTCCATAGTTAATTCCATCATAACTTTATGACGTTCAAACATATGGTCTCCATCCCTAGTTAAGTCCAGCATAACCTGATGACTTTCCAACCTAGGGTCCCCATTCGCTAGTTGATGCCAGCATAACCAGACGACTTTCCAATATAGGGTCCCCACTCCCTAGGTTATGCCAGCATAACCGAATGACTTTCCAAATTAGATACCCACTCCCTAGGTTATGCAAGCATAAGCTGATGACTTTCCAACATAGGGTCCCCAGTCCCTAGTTGATGCCAACACAACCGGATGACTTTCCAACATATGGTTTCCACTCATTAATTGATGCCAGCATTAGCTGATGAATTTCCAACATAGGGTCCCCACTCCCTAGTTGATGGACGCATAACTTGAGTAGTTTCCAACATAGGGTCCCCAGTCCCTAGTTGATGCCAGCATAACCTGATGACCTTCTAACATATGGTCTCCACTCCTTAGTTGATGCCAGCATAAGCTGATGACTTCCCAACATAGGGTCCTCGCTCCCTAGTTGATGTCAGCATAACCTGATGACTTTCCAACATAGGGTCCCCAGTCCCTAGTTGATGCCAGCATAACCTGATGACTTTCCAATATAGGGTCCCCACTCACTTGTTGATGCCAGCATAACCTGACAATTTTCTAACGTAGGGTCACCACTACCTTGTTGATGTCAGCAAGGGAATGGGGAAACTATGTTGGAAAGTCGTCTGGTTATGCTGGCATCAACTAGGGAGGGGGGACCCTATGTTGGAAAGTCGTCAGGTTATGATTGCATCAACTATGGAGTGGGGGACCTATGTTTGAAAGTCATAAAGTTAAGCTGGCATCAACTAGGGAGTGGGGACCCTATGTTAAAAAGTCATGCGGTTACGCTAACATCAACTAGAGAGTGGGGACCCTATGTTGGAAAGTCATCATGTTATGCTGGCACCAAGTAGGGAATGGAGACCCTAAATGGAAGTCAACCAGGTTATGCTTGCATCAACTAGGGAGTGGGGATCCTATGTAGGAAAGTCATCAGGTTATGCTGGCACCAACTAGGGAATGGAGACCCTATATTGAAGTCAATCAGGTTATTCTTGCATCAACTAGGGAGTGGGGATCCTATGTTGGAAAGTCATCAGGTTATGCTGGCATCAACTAGGGAGTGGGGACCCTATGTTGGAAAGTCATCAGGTTTTGTTGGCATTAACTAGGGAGTGAGGACCCTAGGTTGGAAAGTCGTCAAGTTATGCTTCCATTAACTAGGGAGTGAGGACCCTATGTTGGAAAGTCTTCAGGTTATGCTGGCATCAACTAGGGTGTGGAGACAATATGTTGGAAAGTCAACAGGTTACGCGGGCATCAACTAGGGAGTGGAGACACTATGGTTGTAATTCATAAGGTTATGCTTGTATAAACTAGGGAGTGGAGACCCTATGTTGAAAAGTCATCAGGTTATGTTGGAATCAACTAGGGATTGGTGACCCTATGTTGGAAAGTCAATCAGGGTATGTTGGTATCAATTAGGAAGTTGGGTCCCTATGATGGAATCAACTAAAGAGAGGGGACCTAAGTTGGAAAGTCACAAAGTTATGCTGGAAATTAACTAGGGAGTGTGGACTCTATGTTGGAAAGTCGTCAGGTTATGCTGGCATCAACTATGGAGTGGGGGACCTATGTTTAAAAGTCATAAAGTTAAGCTGGCATCAACTAGGGAGTGGGGACCATATGTTGGAAAGTCATCAGCTTATGCTGGCATCAACTAGGGAGTGGGGACCCTATGTTGGAAAGTCATCAGGTTTTGTTGGCATTAACTAGGGAGTGAGGACCCTAGGTTGGAAAGTCGTCAAGTTATGCTTCCATTAACTAGGGAGTGAGGACCCTATGTTGGAAAGTCTTCAGGTTATGCTGGCATCAACTAGGGAGTGTAGACCATATGTTGGAAAGTCAACAGGTTACGCCGGCATCAACTAGGGAGTGGAGACACTATGTTGGTAATTCATAAGGTTATGCTTGCATTAACTAGGGAGTGGAGACCCTATGTTGAAAAGTCATCAGGTTATGTTGGAATCAACTAGGGATTGGTGACCCTATGTTGGAAAGTCACCAGGTTATGCTGGTATCAACAAGGGAGTGGAGACTCTATGTTGGAAAGTCAATCAGGGTATGTTGGTATCAATTAGGAAGTTGGGACCCTATGATGGAATCAACTAAAGAGAGGGGACCTAAGTTGGAAAGTCACAAAGTTATGCTGGCATTAACTAGGGAGTGTGGACTTTATGTTGGAAAGTCATCAGGTTATGCTTGAATCAACTAGGGAGTGGAGACCCTATGTTGGAAAGTCATCAGGTTATGCTGGCATCAACTAAGAAGTGGGGACACTATGTGTGAAAGTCAACAGGTTATGCTGGAACCAACTAGAGAGTGGTGACCCTATTTTGTAAAGTCATTTGGTTGTGTTGGCATCAACTAAGGAGTGGGGACCCAACGCTGCAAAGTCACCTAGTTGTGTTGTCATCAATAAGGGAGTGGAGACCCTATGTTGGAATGTCAATCAGGTTATGTCGGCATCAACTAGGGAGTGGGGACCCTATGTTGGAAAGTCATCACGTTATGCTGACATCAACTAGGGAATGGGGAACTATGTTGGAAAGTCGTCTGGTTATGCTGGCATCAACTAGGGAGGGGGGACCCTATGTTGGAAAGTCGTCAGGTTATGCTGGCATCAACTATGGAGTGGGGGACCTATGTTTAAAAGTCATAAAGTTAAGCTGGCATCAACTAGGGAGTGGGGACCCTATGTTGGAAAGTCATCAGCTTATGCTGGCATCAACAAGGGAGTGGAGACTCTATGTTGGAAAGTCAATCAGGTTATGTTGGTATCAACTAGGGAGTGGGGACCCTATGTTGGAAAGTCATCAGGTTATGCTAGCTACAACTAGGGAGTGGGGACCCTATGTTGTAAAGTCATCAGGTTGTGCTGGCATAAACTAGTGAGTGGGGGCCCTATGTTGGAAAGTCATCAGGTTATGCTAGCATCAACTACAGAGTGGAGATCCTATGTTGGAAAGTCATCAAGTTATGTTGGCATCAACTAGGGAGTGAGGACCCTATATTGGAAAGTCATCAATTTATGATGGAATCAAATAAGGAGAGGGGACCTAAGTTGGAAAGTCACATGGTTATGCTGGCATTAACTAGGGAGTGTGGACCCTATGTTGGAAAGTCATCAGGTTATGCTTGAATCAACTAGGGAGTGGAGACCCTATGTTGGAAAGTAATCAGGTTATGCTGGCATTAACTAGGGAGTGTGGACCCTATGTTGGAAAGTCATCAGGTTATGCTTGAATCAACTAGGGAGTGGAGACCCTATGTTGGAAAGTAATCAGGTTATGCTGGCATCAACTAGGGAGTTGGGACCCTATGTTGGAAAGTCATCAGGGTATGCTGGCATCAACTAGGTAGTGGAGACCCTGGGTTGGAAAGTCAACAGGTTATGTTGGCATCAACTACAGAGTGGAGACCCTATGTTGGGAAGTCATCAAGTTCTGCTGGCATGAACTAGGGAGTGAGGACCCTATATTTGAAAGTCATCAAGTTATGCTGGAATCAACTAGGGAGAGGGAACCTAGGTTTGAAAGTCATCAGGTTATGCTGGCATCAACTAGGGAGTGAGGACCCTATATTTGAAAGTCATCAAGTTATGCTGGAATCAACTAGGGAGAGGGAACCTAGGTTTGAAAGTCATCAGGTTATGCTGGCATTAACTAGGGAGTGTGGTGGACCCTATATTGGAAAGTCATCAGGTTATGCTTGCATCAACTAGGGAGTGGAAACCCTACATTGGAAAGTCAACAGGTTATGCCGTCATGAACTAGGGAGTGGGGACCCTATGTTTGAAAGTCACCAGGTTATGCTGGCATCAACAACGGAGTGGATACCCTATGTTGGAAAGTCAATCAGGTTATGTTGGCATCAACTAGGGAGTGGGACCCTATGTTGGAAAGTCATCAGGTTATGCTGGCATCAACTAGGGAGTGGGGACCATATGTTGCAAAGTCATCAGGTTGTGCTGGCATTAACTAGGGAGGGGGGGCCCTATGTTGGAAAGTCATTCGGTTATGCTGGAATCAACTACAAAGTGGAGACCCTATGTTAGAAAGTCATCAAGTTATGCTGGCATCAACTAGGGAGTGAGGACACTATATTGGAAAGTCATCAAGTTATGCTAGAATCAACTAAGGAGAGGGGACCTAAGTTGGAATGTCATCACGTTATGTTGGCATTAACTAGGGAGTGTGGACCCGATGTTGGAAAGTCATCAGGTTATGCTTGCATCAACTAGGGAGTGGAGACCCTATGTTGGAAAGTCATCAGGTTATGCTTGCATCAACTAGTTAGCGGAGACCTTGGAAAGTCAATCAGGTTATGCTGGCATAACCTAGGGAATGGGGATCCTATGTTGGAAAGTCATCAGGTTATGCTGGAATCAACTAGGGAGTGGGACCCTAGGTTTGAAAGTCATCAGGTTATGTTGGCATCAACTAGGGAGTGGGGACCCTATGTTGTAAAGTCATCAGGTTGTGCTGGCATCAACTAGGGAGTGGGGGCCCTATGTTGGAAAGTCATCTGGTTATGCTGGAAGCAACTACAAAGTGGAGACCCTATATTAGAAAGTCATCAAGTTATGCTGGCATCAACTAGGGAGTGAGGACACTATATTGGAAAGTCATCAAGTTATGTTAGAATTAACTAAGGAGAGGGGACCTAAGTTGGAATGTCATCAGGTTATGTTGGCATTAACTAGGGAGTGTGGACCCGATGTTGGAAAGTCATCAGGTTATGCTTGCATCAACTAGGGAGTGGAGACCCTATGTTGGAAAGTCATCAGGTTATGCTGGCATCAACTAGTTAGCGGAGACCTTGGAAAGTCAATCAGGTTATGCTGGCATAACCTAGGGAATGAGGATCTTATGTTGGAAAGTCATCAGGTTATGCTGGAATCAACTAGGGAGTGGGGACCTAAGTTGGAAAGTCATAAGGTTATACTGGCATCAACTAGGGAGAGGGGACCCTATGTTGGAAAGTCATCAGGTTATGCTGGCATCAACAAGGGAGTGGAGGCCCTATGCTGGAATGTCAATCAGGTTATGCCGGCATCAACTAGCGAGTGGGGATCTTATGTTGGAAAGTCATCACGTTATGCTGGCATCAACTAGGGAATGGGGAACCAATGTTGGAAAGTCGTCTGGTTATGCTGGCATCAACTATGGAGTGGGGACCCTATGTTGGAAAGTAATCAGGTTAAGCTTGCATCAACTAGGGGGTGGAGACCCTATATTGGAAAGTCATCAAGTTATGCTGGAATCAACTTTGGAAAGGGAACCTAAGTTGGAAAGTCATCAGGTTATGCTAGAATTAACTAGGGAGTGTGGTGGACCCTATGTTGGAAAGTCATCAGGTTATGCTTGTATTAACTAGGGAGTGGAGACCCTAAGTTTGAAAGTCATCAGGTTTTGCTGGCATCAACTAGGGAGTGGGGACCCTATGTTGGAAAGTCACCAGGTTATGCTGTCATCAACTAGGTATTGGAGACCCTGTGTTGGAAAGTAAATCAGGTTATGCTGGCATCAACTAGGGAATGGGGATCCTATGTTGGAAAGTCATCAGGTTATGCTGGAATCAACTAGGGAGTGGGGACCTAAGTTGGAAAGTCATCAGGTTATGTTGGCGTCAACTAGGGAGTAGGAACCCTATGTTGAAAAATCGTTAGGTTATGCTGGCATCAACTAGTGAGTGGGGACCCTATGTTGGAATGTCATCAGGTTATGCTGGCATCAACTAGGGAGTGGAGACCCTATGTTGGAAAGTCATAAGGTTATGCTAGCATCAACTAGGGAGTGGGGGCACTATTTTGGAAAGTCACCTGGTTATGCTGGCATCAACTAGGGAGTGGGACCCTACGTTGGAAAGTCATCAAGTTATGCCGACATCAACAAGGGAGTGGAGACTCTATGTTGGAATGTCAATCAGGTTATGCTGGTATCAACTAGGGAGTGGGGAACCTATGTTGGAAAGTCATCACGTTATGCTGGAATAAACTAGGGAGTGGGGACCCTATGTTAGAAAGTCATCAGGTTGTGCTGGCATCAACTAGAGAGTGGGACCCTATGTTTGAAAGTCACCAGGTTATGCTGGCATCAATTAAGGAGTGGAGACTCTATGTTGGAAAGTCAATCAGGTTATGCTAGCATCAACTATGAAGTGGGGACCCTATGTTTGAAAGTCATCAGGTTATGCTGGCATCAACTAGAGAGTGGTGACCCTATTTTGTAAAGTCATCAGGTTGTGGTGGCATAACCTAGGGAGTGGGGACCCTATGTTGGAAATTCATTAAGTAATGCTTGCATCAACTAGGGAGTGGAGACCTTATGTTGGAAAGTCAACAGGTTATGCTTGCATCAACTAGGTAGTGGGGACCCTATGTTGGAAAGTCATCAGGTTATGCTTGCATCAACAAGAGAGTGGAGACTCTATGTTGGAAAGTCACCATGATATGCTGGCATCAACTAGGGAGTGTGGACCCTATGTTGCAAAGTCGCCAAGTTATGTTGGCATCAACAAGGGAGTGGAGACCCTATGTTGGAATGTCAATCAGGTTATGCCGGCATCAACTAGCGAGTGGGGATCTTATGTTGGAAAGTCATCACGTTATGCTGGCATCAACTAGGGAATGGGGAACCTATGTTGGAAAGTCGTCTGGTTATGCTGGCATCAACTATGGAGGGGGGACCCTATCTTAAAAAGTCGTCAGGTTATGATGGCATCAACTATGGAGTGGGGGACCTATGTTTGAAAGTCATCAAGTTAAGCTGGCATCAAGTAGGGAGTAGAGTCCCTATGTTTGGATGTCATCAGGTAATGCTGGCATCAACTAGGGAGTGGGGACCCTATGTTGGAAAGTCATCAGGTTATTCTGGCATCAACTAGGGAGTGGGGACCCTATGTTGGAAAGTTCTACGATTACGCTGAGATCTACTAGAGAGTAGGGATCCTATGTTGGAAAGTTATCAGGTTATGCTGGCACCAACTAGGGAATGGAGACCCTATATGGATGTCAATCAGGTTATGCTTGCATCAACTAGGGAGTGGGGAATCTATGTTGGAATGTCATCAGGTTATGTTGGCATCAACTAGGGAGTGGGGACCCTATGTTGGAAAGTCATCAGGTTTTGTTGGCATTAACTAGGGAGTGGGGACCCTATATTGGAAAGTCGTCAGGTTATGCTGCCATCAACTTGGGAGTGGGGATCCTATGTTGGAAAGTCTTCAGGTTATGCTGGCATCAACTAGGGAGTGGAGACCATATTTTGGAAAGTCATCAGGTTATGCTTGCATAAACTAGGGAGTGGAGACCCTATGTTGAAAAGTCATCACGTTATGTAGGCATCAACTAGGGAGTGGTGAACCTATGTTGGAAATTCACAGGTTATGCTGGCATCAACAAGGGAGTGGAGACCCTATGTTGGAAAGTCAATCAGGTTATGTTGGCATCAACTAGGGAGTAGGGACCCTATGTTGGAAAGTCATCAGGTTATGTTGTCATCAACTAGGGAGTGGGGACCCTATGTTGTAAAGTCATCAGGTTGTGCTGGCATCAACTAGGGTGGGAGGGCCTTATGTTGGAAAGTCATCAGGTTATGCTGGCATCAACTAGGGAGTAGGGACCCTATGTTGGAAAGTCAATCAGGTTATGCTGGCATCAACTAGGGAATGGGGATCCTATGTTGGAAAGTCATCAGGTTATGCTGGCATCAACTAGGGAGTGGAGACGCTATGTTGGAAATTTATAAGGTCATGCTTGCATAAAGTAGGGAGTGGAGACCTTATTTTGGAAAGTCATCAGGTTATGCTGGCATCAACTAGGGAGTGGAGACGCTATGTTGGAAATTTATAAGGTTATGCTTGCATAAAGTAGGGAGTGGAGACCCTATGTTGAAAAGTCATCAGGTTATGTAGGCATCAACGAGGGAGTGGTGACCCTATGTTGGAAAGTCACCAGGTATGCTGGCATCAACTAGGGAGTGGGGACCCTATGCAGGAAAGTCATCAGGTTTTGTTGGCATTAACTAGGGAGTGGGCACCCTATGTTGGAAAGTCGTCAGGTTATGCTGCCATCAACTAGGGAGTGGGGACCCTATGTTGGAAAGTCTTCAAGTTATGCTTGCATCAACGAGGGAGTGGAGACCATATTTTTGAAAGTCATCAGGTTATGCTGGTATCAACTAGGGAGTGGAGACCCTATGTTGGAAATTAATAAGGTTATTCTTGCATAAACTAGGGAGTGGAGACCCTATGTTGAAAAGTCATCAGGTTATGTAGGCATCAACTAGGGAGTGGTGACCCTATGTTGGAAAGTAATAAGGTTATTCTTGCATAAACTAGGGAGTGGAGACCCTATGTTGAAAAGTCATCAGGTTATGTAGGCATCAACTAGGGAGTGGTGACCTTATGTTGGAAAGTCACCAGTTATGCTGGCATCAACTAGGGAGTGGAGATCCTATGTTGGAAATTCATAAGGTTATGCTTGCATCAACTAGAGAGTGCAGACCCTATGTTGAAAAGTCATTAGGTTATGTTGGAATCAACTAGGGAGTGGTGACCCTATGTTGGAAAGTCACAAGGTTATGCTGGCATCAACTAGGGAGTGGGGACCCAATGTTGGAAAGTCATGCGGTTACGCTAAGATCTACTAGAGAGTGGGGATCCTATGTTGGAAAGTTATCAGGTTATGCTGGCACCAACTAGGGAATAGAGACCCTATATAGATGTCAATCAGGTTATGCTTGCATCAACTAGGGAGTGGGGAATCTATGTTGGAATGTCATCAGTTTATGCTGGCATCAACTAGGGAGTGTGGACCCTATATTGGAAAGTCATCAGGTTTGGTTGGCATTAACTAGGGAATTGGGACCCTATGTTGGAAAGTCGTCAGGTTATGCTGCCATCAACTAGGGAGTTGGGACCCTATGTTGGAAATTAATAAGGTTATGCTTGCATAAACTAGGGAGTGGAGACCCTATGTTGAAAAGTCATCAGGTTATGTAGGCATAAACTAGGGAGTGGTGAACCTATATTGGAAAGTCATCAGGTTTGGTTGGCATTAACTAGGGAATTGGGACCCTATGTTGGAAATTAATAAGGTTATGCTTGCATAAACTAGGGAGTGGAGACCCTATGTTGAAAAGTCATCAGGTTATGTAGGCATAAACTAGGGAGTGGTGAACCTATATTGGAAAGTCATCAGGTTGTGATGGCATCAACAAGGGAGTGAAGACCCTATGTTGGAAAGTCAATTAGGTTATGTTGGCATCAACTAGGGAGTAGGGACCCTATGTTGGAAAGTCATCAGATTATGCTGGNGAGTGGAGACCCTATGTTGGAAAGTCATCAGGATATGCTGGCATCAACTAGGGAGTGGGGATCCTATGTTGTAAAGTCATCAGGTTGTGCTGGCATCAACTAGGGTGTGGGGGCCCTATGTTGGAAAGTCATCAGGTTATTCTGGCATCAACTACAGAGTGGAGACCCTATGTTAGAAAGTCATCAAGTTATGCTAGCATCAACTAGGGAGTGAGGACCCTATATTGGAAAGTCATCAAGTTATGCTGGAATCAACTAGGGAGAGGGGACCTAAGTTGGAAAGTCATCAGGTTATGGTGGCATTAATTAGGGAGTGCGAACCCTATTTTGGAAAGTCATCAAGTTATGCTGGCATCAACTACGGAGTGGGGACCCTATGTTGCAAAGTCACCAAGTTATGTCGGCATCAACAAGGGAGTGGAGGCCCTATGTTGGAATGTCAATCAGGTTATGCCAGCATCAACTAGCGAGTGGGGATCTTATGTTAGAAAGTCATCACGTTATGCTGGCATCAACTAGGGAATGGGGAACCTATGTTGGAATGTCGTCATGTTATGCTGGCATCAACTATGGAGGGGGGACCCTATCTTGAAAAGTCGTCAGGTTATGATGGCATCAACTATGGAGTGGGGGACCTATGTTTGAAAGTCATCAAGTTAAGCTAGTATCAAGTAGGGAGTAGAGTCCCTATGTTCGAAAGTCATCAGTTAATGCTGGCATCAACTAGGGAGTGGCGACCCTATGTTGGAAAGTCATCAGGTTATTCTAGCATCAACTAGGGAGTGGGGACCCTATGTTGGAAAGATCTGCGGTTACGCTGAGATCTACTAGAGAGTGGAGATCCTATGTTGGAAAGTTATCAGGTTATGCTAGCACCAACTAGGAAATGGAGACCCTATATGGATATCAATCAGGTTATGCTTGCATCAACTAGGGAGTGGGGAATCTATGTTGGAATGTCATCAGGTTATGTTGGCATCAACTAGGTAGTGGGGACCCTATGTTGGAAAGTCATCAGGTTTTGTTGGCATTAACTAGGGAGTGGGGACCCTATGTTTGAAAGTCGTCAGGTTATGCTGCCATCAACTAGGGAGTGGGGACCCTATGTTGGAAAGTCTTCAAGTTATGCTGGCATCAACTAGGGAGTGGAGACCCTATGTTAGAAATTAATAAGGTTATGCTTGCATAAACTAGGGAGAGAAGACCCTATGTTGAAAAGTCATCATGTTATGTAGGCATCAACTAGGGAGTGGTGAACCTATGTTGGAAATACACAGGTTATGCTGGCATCAACAAGGGAGTGGAGACCCTATGTTGGAAATTCAATCAGGTTATGTTGGCATCAACTAGGGAGTAGGGACCCTATGTTGGAAACTCATCAGGTTATGCTGGCATCAACTAGGGAGTGGGGACCTTATTCTGTAAAGTCATCAGGTTGTGCTGGCATCAACTAGGGTGTGAGGGCCTTATGTTGGAAAGTCATCAGGTTATTCTGGCATCAACTACAAATATGTTAGAAAGTCATCAAGTTATGCAAGCATCAACTAGGGAGTTAGGACCCTATATTGGAAAGTCATCAAGTTATGCTGGAATCAACTAGGGAGAGGGGACCTAAGTTGGAAAGTCATCAGGTTATGGTGGTATTAATTAGGGAGTCCGAACCCTATTTTCGAAAGTCATCAGGTTATGCTTGCATCAACTAGGGAGTGGAGACCCTATGTTGGAAAGTCATCAGGTTATGCTGGCATCAACTAGGGAGTGGAGACCATATTTTGGAAAGTCATCAGGTTATGCTGGCATCAACTAGGGAGTGGAGACGCTATGTTGGAAATTAATATGGTTATGCTTGCATAAAATAGGGAGTGGAGACCCTATGTTGAAAAGTCATCAGGTTATGTAGGCATCAACTAGGGAGTGGTGACCCTATGTTGGAAAGTCTTCAGGTTATGCTGGCATCAACTAGGGAGTGGAGACCATATTTTGGAAAGTCATCAGGTTATGCTTGCATCAACTAGGGAGTGGAGACCCTATGTTAGAAATTAATAAGGTTATGCTTGCATAAACTAGGGAGTGGAGACCCTATGTTGAAAAGTCATCAGGTAATGTAGGCATCAACTAGGGAGTAGTGAACCTATGATGGAAATACACAGGTTATGCTGGCATCAACAAGGGAGTGGAGACCCTATGTTGGAAAATCAATCAGGTTATGTTGGCATCAACTAGGGAGTAGGGACCCTATGTTGGAAACTCATCAGGTTATGCTGGCATCAACTAGGGAGTGGGGACCCTATGTTGTAAAGTCATCAGGTTGTGCTGGCATCAACTAGGGTGTGAGGGCCTTATGTTGGAAAGTCATCAGGTTATTCTGGCATCAACTACAAATATGTTAGAAAGTCATCAAGTTATGCAAGCATCAACTAGGGAGTGAGGACCCTATATTGGAAAGTCATCAAGTTGTGCTGGAATCAACTAGGGAGAGGGGACCTAAGTTGGAAAGTCATCAGGTTATGCTGGCATCAACTAGGGAGTGGGGACCCTATGTTGGAAAGTCATCAGGTTATGCTGGCAGCAACTAGGTAGTGGAGACCATGTGTTGAAAAGTCAATCAGGTTATGCAGACATCAACTAGGGAATGGGGATCCTATGTTGGAAAGTCATCAGGTTATGCTGGCATCAACTAGGGAGTGGGGACCCTATGTTAGAAAGTCATCAGGTTATGCTGGCATCAACTAGGGAGTGGAGACCATATTTTGGAAAGTCATCAGGTTATGCTGGCATCAACTAGGGAGTGGAGACACTATGTTGGAAATTAATATGGTTATGCTTGCATAAAATAGGGAGTGGAGACCCTATGTTGAAAAGTCATCAGGTTATGTAGGCATCAACTAGGTAGTGGTGACCCTATGTAGGAAAGTCACCAGTTATGCTGGCATCAATTAGAGAGTGGGGACCCTATGCTGGAAAGTCATCAGGTTTTGTTGGCATTAACTAGGGAGTAGGCACCCTATGTTGGAAAGTCGTCAGGTTATGCTGCCATTAACTAGGGAGTGAGGACCCTATGTTGGAAAGTCTTAAGGTTATGCTGGCATCAACTAGGGAGTAGAGACCATATGTTGGAAAGTCATCAGGTTTTGTTTGCATTAACAAGGGAGTGGGGATGCTATGTTGGAAAGTCGTCAGGTTATGCTGCCATCAACTAGGGAGTGGGGACCCTATGTTGGAAAGTCTTAAGGTTATGCTGGCATCAACTAGGGAGTGGAGACCATATTTTTGAAAGTCATCAGGTTATGCTTGCATCAACTAGGGAGTGGACACCCTATGTTGGAAATTAATAAGGTTATGCTTGGATAAACTAGGGAGTGGAGACCCTATGTTGAAAAGTCATCAGGTTATGTAGGCATCAACTAGGGAGTGGTGAACCTATATTGGAAAGTCGTCAGGTTATGCTGCCATCAACTAGGGAGTGGGGACCTTATGTTGGAAAGTCTTCAGGTTATGCTGGCATCAACTAGGGAGTGGAGACCATATTTTGGAAAGTCATCAGGTTATGCTTGCATCAACTAGGGAGTGGAGACCCTATGTTGGAAATTAATAAGGTTATGCTTGCATAAACTAGGGAGTGGAGACCCTATGTTG